>CM037851.1:32256210-32448889 GCA_021234595.1 Delia radicum | reverse complement strand
ATAAATAAAAGTTCACATGATTTAATACTTTGTGGAGTAGCCTTTCTTTGCTATGACTTCTTTTAATCTTTTTGGCATAGAATGGACCAATTTCTTCGTAACATCAGCTCCAATATTTTTTAATTTTTTTTTTTTTAAATACAACAGGCTTATTGTTAGTTTTTGTTGTATTTAAATTATCAATAAGTTAATAAACCATTTTGTTGAATACCTTATACGACTAATAGCTTTCATTTTAAAAATATAAAAGATTTAAAATAAAGTTTGCTGCTGTATAAATACTTTTGTACGCTACTGTTTGTATTATAAAGAGTACTAAATTAACGAACAGTAGAATTCTTTATTGTACCAATGTTACTTTTATGGGTTAAAAGTAAGTTTCTCAATTAGTTCAAAGAAATTATAAAATAATGGGTTTAAAATTAAAGGTATTTCAAAGAAATATCTAACGATTTACTAAATATACTTAAGGGGGTATATGTGCACACCCGGCAAGAAGCAAAGTTCAGTTTTAAAAAAAATGACGACAAAAAGTGACTATGCCATCTTTTTCTGGGTGATCTGCCCTTCCAGAAACCGTTTCCCATGAAATCTTAGCTGATCCTGTTTCAGAAAAATCAACATTTGAATTTCAAGATCCAGAATCTTCGAGTTTTCAAATTTGAGTGTTACTAAAAAGTCCATAATTTTTTAACGACTTAAAATAATTTGTTTCTGTGGAATTCCGTTAAAAAAAAATTCTTCAAGATTTCTTATGCTTTATAATATTGCTTGGGTAAATTCCCGAAAAAAATCATAATTTTTGTTTAAGGTAAAAATATATTTAACTCCAAGTTTAATTAACAGAGTTGATATCATAGACACCTCGGAGCTTTGTTTTTAAAGTGGTATCTTAAGTAGACCTAATCCACCAATAAACAATGTTATTTATAAATGCTGAGAAGAAAGAGAACTAAAGGGTCCGCCAAATAACTTTTATTTTTTTTAAACCCCTGAACCAATTGGACTTTGTATGGTGTCATACAAGGTCTTTATGCAAAATTCGTCTCAATGATGTCTCCGAAATGTTCAATTGTTGAGAACGGCGGTGAATTGATGTTGATGGCGCTTCACGCACACTTTCTGCCACAGCAGCAATATTCTCGGGTGTACGCACTGTTTTTGGCTTTTCACGCTTTGGTTTATCGATGAGGATGCCAGTTTCTTTCACTTTTTTCACAAGATAACAAACATACGGACCATATTCGTTCAGCGGAAGGATAAAACTAATTATCTGTCAAATCAGACATGAGCTAAGTGTTACCATTCACGAAATAAGCACTAGTTGAAAAAAAAAACGTTAGATAGCGGACCCTTTACCATTTTTTTTTTATTCGTGTCGAAAAAGTTAAATCATCGATAATATTTATCTTGAATTTATCCCAAAATTTGAGAAATTCTCTATGAATAGATTCTGCTGGAAGGCAATCAGTACCAGCAAATTACGTCGATCATATGCGCTCCAGATTTTCAAAATTCCCGGAAAGCGCAAAAAAATTAATAATTAATTAATGCAGAAATATTTTTATTTATCAGTATGAGGTCAGAAATTAAAATTTTTGCTGTGTTCTTCAGTGGAATTCATGATATCGACCAGATCTGGGAAAATTGTTGTTTTATAAAATTTTTAAATTATTACCTAATAATATTAATTAATATTTATAAGCATTTTTAAATACATAATTAATTTCGTTGATTAAAAATGCACTTTATTTATAATTTATTTCTGTATTGTCTTAATTGAAGGCATTTTTATTTATCTTTATTTAATCTACAAGAAAAACAAAAATGAAACGTTTTTAATGATTATTGCAATTTGATGGTCATTTTTGTTTTTTTTTTTTTTGTACAAACGTATGTAGAGGGGAAATATATTTTAAGCCATTATTTATATTTGTTTGTTTGTATATATGTATTATTTTTGCAGTTATATAACAACACTCATAGATCAAGAATTAAATATGTGTATGTAGTGAATTTAAAACGTATGTTTGTTTGTATGTGTGTGTAAGCTTAAATGTCATTGTATGCCATGTATGCATACGAAATATTATTTTAAAGACTGAACACGGAATATATTTAAATTACTATTTTGAGTTCAAAATGTAAAAAATTAATGTAATGTAATTTTGTAATGGTTTGGATTTAAAAGTTAATAGGTTGTATCTCAAGTTAAACTATAAACAATCATATCATAAAACGTGATAATTACTTGTGAAAAAGAGATAGGATTAAGAAGAAAAAGCATTCTAGTTGAGAAATGAATTGTGCATTGGTATTAGTTAATTCTGTCTCTTCTGATCGAAACAATACTTGTGTGTACGTAGTGTAACCAAACTCCACTTTAGCCACAGTCATCGCTGTGTCGACCGTGGCTCAACTCGTTATGAGGTGAGATTACGATGCATAGCTTGATGCTAAGGCAGTGAGTTCAAATCACAGTACGACACCAAAAAATAAAATGTTTTTCATATAGAGCAAATTAACAATATAAAATACTTTGTTCAATTGACACATAAATGAACCACTGACGAGTCCCAGGAGGGGGACGAAACTGCGGCAGTCTGGTGTATCCCTTGTGTCCGTAAAATTTTTCAATAAAAATGTTTTCTTCTTCTTCTTCCTGTAAAGAGACTAACTAAAGTAAAAAAAAAAAAAAAGATTTATAAAAAAATCTATTTTCAGTTTCAAGTATTTTTTTTTTTAATTTTTCGACTATTAAATGGCCATAAGTTCTTTAGGTACAGACGTTTCAACAGCAACTTTGCTTGTCATAGCTTTAAAGTACCCAGCAAAAAATAGAGCTTACCCAGAAGCTCTTCCGGAAGGCATTATTTGATAAGGAAGCTCTTCCAACGCAAATAAAGAATGTCCCACTTGGCGATGTCCCACTTGGTATGTCACTTTTAAAGCGCTTCTTTCATGTGCTCTTAGGAGCAATAAATTCATGCCTTCTTAGGTACTAAGAAGCGCTTTTTGTATGTTCACAACATTAGTGCTTCATGGTATGCATACTTTATTGCTTAATTTTAAGCATTATTCACTGCTTCAAAGAATTCTGGGAAGCACTACAGAATGCCTTCCCTAATTGCTTTATAGTATGCAAGGCGGTGAAGCGCTATTTTGGAAGCATACAAATGTAGTTACTGCTTACCAAATCCAGGTTATTTTTTGCTGGCTATACTCTACCTAACTCTGGCCATCGTTTCTCTCAATTAAAAAAACATTCAGAAATAAGAAGCATCTAAATTCAGTTTCAACAGGTGTCGAAATTTTTTAAAATAGTTCATATATCATATTTTTTGTAGGGTCCAGCATTTTCTCTATTATTGCTGAACTGTTTTTGTAAGACTTTAATTTTGTTAAGCCCTATTTCATGGACTGCCTTTGCCCGGGTATTGCATTAATTTTGTCCATGTTGTTTTTTGAGGTAAATGAATGGTACTATTTCAATGAATATGTACAGGGCAGTGGCTTTCATGCAAATGCATATTTGCATTCAGTAGCCAAAAATCGATTTTGACCAAATTATTTTAGAGATTAAAGAATTCGCAACAAAATAACATATTTTTGAATACTTTGTTATAAATGCATACTTCTGCATATTTTGCCGTTAAGTGCACATTTTTGCATTTTTGCGGGTTAACAGCATATTTTGCGTTTAAGTTTTTTTTTTCGGTTTTCAATCCATTTAAGTGCATATTATAAATGCATAATTCTACTTGTTTTGCTTTTAAGTGGATATTTTTAACGTTTAACTGCATATTTTTTTATATTTTACGTTTACCCGCACATTTTTTGCATATTTTTGATTTTAGTGCACATTTTTGTTTTTTTTTTTTTTTTGTTTTATTGCATATTTTCATTTAAGTGCATATTTTCGATTTTTTAGTGAATGAAAATCGCTGCCCTGTATATGTATGTGAATAAGTTTTCTGTATATTTTGCAATTTAAATCAATCGTGTTGTTAAATGTTGGTTTTTGCATATTTGTTATTTTATCTCTGTATGGCTTTCAATGTGCAGAATGTTTTGTATGAGTGCGTGTAATAAATTGCATATTTTTAGACATTGATAAAATTACAAAAAATTTTGTTTTTTTTTTTTTTTTGCTTATTATAAAACATTTTTGTATGGATTAAGCAAAATTGTTATAAAAACAATTTATAAGTTGATCAAATGGTACATTTTAAATTAAAAATTTAAAATGGTTTATAAAATGTTCAATTTATCTGAATTATGGGTTTTAACGCGGGAATTCCCGAGACGAAATCGTTTGAATCCGCTTTCAGATTGGAGTAACAAGCAAGTTTTATTTAAACCAACTCAGGCGCACCGTGCAATGTATACTTCTTAATCCATTTTTACTAACGTGTCTTTAAAGCAGTGAAGGGCATCCTCTCTATTTCCAACCCCCTCGGGGTTAGGCTAGAACATAGGTCGGCAGAGCGTAAAATGAGGTTGTGTGTGTGAGCGTACTACCCAGCAAACAATAAATCGAGCGTTCAAATTACCTAGAACATACTAATTGCGCGACGTCGGCACACGTACACTATAGCATCTTCGTGTGGCTAACGATTATGAACGTTCGGCTATTGCGTTGTTCTCATTGTGTTAAAAAAAAAACTCAGTCAATTGTTGTTAAACACTTGTTGAAGCGGAATCACGCTACGCAACATAAAAAAAACATAAAAAATTGAACTTCGTTTTTTGCTGCTACACACACTAACGTAATTGTACTAGGAAGTGATTGTGTTGTCTACAACCGTGGTTTAAAATAGTTTTAATTTGAAATTCCAGGCTTGCCAAATCATATAAATTTGAAAAAAATTAAAACCAAAAGTTTTTTTTCGATCTTTTATCATGAGTTATGATGTGAGCAAGATTATTCAAGTTCAAGATCATTTGTTTTTTGTTAAACAAAAAATCGTGTAATCTTTATTTATTAATAAAAAATGTATTTAATGCAGACTTCATCTAGTATTAATGAATTCCTTCATTAATACAATGAATTTTTTCATAAAATGTCTCCAAAGAAATGATTCCTTCAATCAATGAAACATGTTACATTAAATCAATTTTAATGAATGTTTTCATTGACCCAATGATAATTTCATAAATACATAAATTTTTTTATTATTTCCAGCATAAACTTTATGAAAGTTTCATGTGTTTAATGAATAAAATTCATAGTTTGTATGAAATATTTTCATTACTTTTAATTACAAAACGAAAACGTATTTCTTCAGAATACACCTTTTAAAGAGATTAAGATAGTAGAATCAAAAACTAGTTTTTCTTTAAAATAAAAAAATAATTAAAATCTGTTGACTTTCTAGGCATTTCACTAAATGACTTGAAACCGCCTCAGATTAATTTATTTCAAAGTTTTGGTTAATTCTGTTTAACAAAAATATGTACATATGTCATTTGTAATATGAGGCGTTTATCTCAGCGATTATTTTTTTTAATCTAAAATATATTAAATAGCAAAAAAAACTCACAAAATTATACTTAACTATTTTTTTGCATATTGATAAAAAAAAAATCGACAAATTTTAATTAATTTAATGATGTTTTTTATGAAAAAACCATTTTATATGAAAAAAATCATAAACACACACAGAGAAACAAAGTGCCAACCGAATTAAAAAGTGCATTTTAATGCTTACAACTTATAAATTCAGTTAGTACAACGATATTTACATTAGATTTCTGAATATGTTTAGTGTTGAACTAAAATTCAGTTGCATAAACCGAACTTTGTTCTGAAAACTAATGGTCAGTTGTATTAACCGACTAAAATTCGTATTAACCGAATTTGAGCCGTAGTAACCAAATTTCAGTTGGCAAACGGCTAATTTTTTCTCTGTGTGCAAATTTAATGAAAAAGTTAACAATATCAATGAATTTTCATTCAGGTAATGAGATTATTCAATAATCAATGAATACGTTTTAATGAAATTAATTTGCTAATACTATGAAGAAAAATTCTATCAGTGCAATCTTTTAGAAAAATATAAACACTACATGTATTCCTAAAGAAACTTTTAAACTGAAGGCAGAAAAGTTTTGCTGCCTTTTTAACTAAAAAAAAAATTACTAAAACCACGCTTTTATATAATTTTCCACTTTAGAGGCACTACTTGTTCTCAATATTACCAACATGTTGCAAAGCAATCGGACTTCATTTGCCTTTTCCATTGGAAAAACCCGGATCAGGTTTTAGAGATAATCCACATGATTAAGCGTGTTTATTGTTGGACATTACAAAGAAATTACAGAAATGTTTTATTTTCAAAAATCGTTTGACAAATATAAAATTGGCAAGCGCTCAAAATTTTTGAACACCCTAAATGTCCTATTTTGGAGTCTAATTGATCGGCGCCTGATGGATCCAGTGGGCCCATCTTTGAAATTACGTTAATTATGGCATGGTAATCCGTGTTTTAATTTCGTATATGCAAGTGTGATGACACGTTATTTTTCTATATGAAAATTATGCACTTTATGATGCGTTATTTTGAATTTTGGTTATAAAGTCGTTAATTTAGAAATTTTGTAGAGACCTGTTGTTAAATAAAATGTATCTTAACACAGTTAAACACTAAAAACGCATCGGACATGCGACTTGATAAATTTTGATAAATTTTAGGACCAAGATCACGAATGTGAACACCAAATTTTAATATTAGCTCCTGTTTTGAAAATATTTGCGAATGTAACTTTTAACAAAAATCAAGTTTTTTCTTTAAAATTTCTTATTAATTCATATACTTAAATAAACTTCGAATAACTTTTAATGCGGTTTTATAGTATGGACTTTGAGCATTTATAACCCTATTAATTAATTGCGATTGTGCGAAGCATGTAAGATATCCGTGCAATTAAAGTGAATATTATAAAAATCCTTAATCGAATTTACAGAAATTTTAGCACATGATGATAATTTATATTCCACTTAATTCATTTCTTTAAAAACATCCAGAAATTGTATATCAAAATTTTTTTCTGAAATACAAGTTTTATAATTTTTTTATGAAAATCAATTTTGTATGTCTATGGCGAAAATTTTAAAATTAAGAATTTTTAACATGCATAATTTACAATCATTATTTTTTTGGAAAATGCACATCAATTAGCTATAACTTGGTTGGCATTGATTAAAAAACATGTGTTAGACCATATTAGAATGTTTTCATCTGAATATTATTAGTTAGGATTAGTCACAGACTTCAAATTCTTGAGGCATAAAAATATATTAAAATTTTGAAATGTTTTACTTTTAAATTTTAAAAAATTAAAACTAAAAGTGTATTTTTCGATCTTTTATCATAAATTATGATGTGAGCAAGATTATTACAGTTCAAGATCATTTGTTTTTTGTTAAACAAAAAATCGTGTAATCTTTATTTATTAATTAAAAAAATTTGGGTAAATCTTCTACATTGGTCCTCTGAAGATTTTCGGTGACGCATAATGAAACATGTAAGGACCTGTCAGTGGATAAAGTCGGCTTTAAATTAGCTAATAATTAAAATTTTTAATTAATAAATTAACATTGCACTGTTTTTTGTTTAACAATAAAACAAATTTTCTTGAACTTTAATAATCTTGCTCACATCATAATTTTAAATTTTTGAAATTTTTTCATAAATTAAGTAACCCGTGAAGTTTACTAAATATACACATTAAAATTTTGGATTTTCTTTTTGTTGCAGATCTTTTATTAGCGAAATCGTTAAAAATGGGAAATTTCAACTTTGAATACATGTAAAAAAATTTTCAAAGTATTTTAAATTAAAAGCATAGTTCATACTATTTGTTTAACAAAAAAATTTTATTTCCTACATTTCATTTCTGGCTCCAGTATATATTTCGAATCGGTATGAGTAGCCATTGCTGTCACACAAAACAAAGAACTTTACTCCCTATGGATGGGGTTTGTCTGGTAAATACTGGCGTAAATGATGAACCATTTTAGTTGAACACATTTGTTCGTCAATACATAATCGAGCATTTTTTGGAATTGAATCAAAGCGCTCGGTCGAAAAATGGGATCATGACCTTATTTGACTCGTTCTGATTTATCGTTGAACAATAAATATTTCTGTATTTATTAAAATTTGTTTTTCGGCATGCAGTCTGGTATGTGTCGACATCCGTATTCGCTACAGTGTGCTTCCATGTTTGGGTAACGGAAAATCGACATAAAAAGCCAAACTCCAATGTATCGACGAATACCGTGAATATTAACTTTGGATTGAATGTTAACGTTTTCTGTGATTGCAGCTCGATATCCATTTATTGCAAACAATCGGTTATCATTGCATTATTTTCAGGTTCGAGCTCATCCCAATGATAATCTGGATCTTCGATGCTATCATCAAAGTCTTCCGATTCATTATTATCATCAAGTGAATCCATTAAATCTGCAATTTCTTCATCACTCATTAAAGAAAGTTTTATTTTTTTCTGCTTATCGAAGTCTTTATTTCTTTCGCTTCGTCGTGACATTTTCTAAGATCAAAACAAAAACATAAAAACACTTTTGCTTGCATGGATAACAAAATAGCAAAATAACGGCAAAATAACAAAAAGGTAATTTTGCGTTGCTTGAAATTTTTTTCAGCTAAGTCACAAAGACAATTTAGCAAAATAAAACTTTAAATTACTTACCAAAAAAATTCCCGAGTCGATAGACCTCTTGTAAAATACTTTTTTTTAATATTAAGTTGCACCAAAATCACAAATAATTTTCGCGTCTGGTTTAACAAAAATATTGACAGAAATGGCTATATCTGTCAAAGTGTTCTATAAAGCGCGTCTACACTGACACCGTTCGATAGGTAAATTTAAACCAAACAAAAAAGTCTTGAGCTTTCAAAGCTCAAAATTATTAACTTGGACTGGAATTTAATTTTAGTGATGAACTCCTGTTGACGTCCTTAGTGGGTTAAGGGTTAAGACCATATTCGTGATCTGCGTCCCAAAGTCGCATGCGCCATTCATCAACTTTTTCTGATTTTGTTGAACTGTGTAATCAATTAAAAACTTGATTTAGGTTTTTCTGATGATACATTATTTTGCATTATAGTTAACGATTAGGGATGCCAATCGGGATTGATATTTGAAAATCCTGGGATTCGGGATTTTTAAAATCTTGATCCCGGGATTTCGGGATTTTCATTTTTTTAATATTATTTAGTTGAATAAATGGTTTTGTACTGAAAAAAAAACTGTTTTTGTATTTGTATTTATTTTTTGTATTTTATTTAATAATACACATTTTATGTGTGTTTAAAATGAATTCATGTAGCAAAACAAAAAAATAATTACATTTTATGTAATTCTAAAAGATAACAAAACAAAAAAAACATATTCATATCAATTTAGAATTGATTAATTACATTTAATTTTAATTAAAAACTAAAGGCAAATTTGATTTAAAACAAATTTTTAAAATACTGAATAATTATACTTGAGAAATACTGTTTACTGTTTTAAATAGCTTCTTAGAAAAATTAAAGCGTCTAAAGTTTCATCAGATAATCTCGAACGAATTTTGCTGCCAACATACGATGCCGTTGAAAAGCATCTTTCGCATTCTATGCTCGTTGGTAAAATGGTTTGTAAAAAGCTGAGACAGCACTGTCTTTTTCTAAATCCGCATGTGTTATGGAATTATCAATTTCAAGTTACACCACAGAAAAGTTTGAATCAACTTGTTTTTTGAAATGAGTAATTAATATTTAATTTTAAATAATAAAAATTGTGTTTTTATTAAAATCATGTCCAAATTGTTATCAAAATCCGATTTTATGTTTGGGTTCTTCAAAAAGCTTAAAAGAGTCGAGTATACCGTTCTTCTTTCTTCTATTCTTTTCCGAAGATCTATAGAATTCGCTACTTAAGTCACACTGCACTGTTGAAATCTGTTTCAACATAAATGCCAAAGCAGCATCAGAATCATACAAAGTCATATTGCTTCGACATAGAGCTTCGAGAGTAATTTTAATACTATTTAAAATGCTAACAATTTGTTTAAGCAAAATAAGTTCATTATCAGAATATGGTTGTGATTTCAAATCAATTAAAGCCTTTTTAGAGAAATTTCTAACTCAGAAAACCGCTGACACATGTCCAACAAAGTATTCCATCTGGTTTTGCAATCTAATATCAACTTTAGCTCTTTTCTTGTTTAACATATGTTTGTAAAACGTCGTTTTTGGTTAGAGATTTTCTAAACATTTTAACTATTTTTCGAACTTTTTCAATAGTCGACTTTATGTGAAATCTTTCGGTTATATCACTTTGGCTTTCTCTCAATCCCATTTCAAAAGATTCATCGTCTTCAGAAGAAGACGATTCTTGTTCGGTACTACAAGTGGGATGGACGCTCCATCAGCGGTAAAGCCGACTACGTCGTTCGAAAGTGTAAGTCCAAATTCACTTAATCTCTATTCCAAGTATTTAATGCAATTAGCGGCAGTGCCCGACTTCTTAAGCCGTACTAAACCAATATTAAAAAGCTTTCCTTTGGTATGTACATAAAACATTTGTTTGAAGTGGACGTCCATTCATCAAACGTTAAGCTACACTTGTCCCCTTTGAAATTTATTGTTCCGATTTCATTTATCATATTTTCCTTGCATTTTTGATAAAATTCCTAGAATTTGTTTTTGATGGTTTCTCTAGACTTTGGAACTTCAAATCCACGAGATTTCAATGATTTCCTTAGTTTCTAGGAAGTAATAAATATTGAAAATGGTAAACCATCAAGCGCTGTCAGTCGAGCAATATATAAAAATACGAGTTTATTTAAAAAAGTGCGGTTCTTCTATAATATTTCACTACATGTTTATATGCGAACAAAATATTAATAAATAACAAAATACCGGGATTCCTTACAGAAAATCCCTGGATTCGAGATTTGTCAATCCCGAAAAATCCCGGGATTTCGGGATTCGAGATTTCCCGTTTGGCATCCCTAGTAACGATATATTGATTAGTTAATCGACCAAAATGGTTCGAGTTACTCGAAATTGACCATTTTAATTTACTCGAACAATTGTTTGATTAAAATTCATTATTAACCGATTAACAGTGTCCGACCGAACAGTTCGGCCAAAAACCTATATTTATGTCAGTTTTTAGATATCTAGAGGCAATGATGACAAATTTTGGTATTGGAAACATGTTTGTTGAGCCGATTTAATTCGATTTTGTGTATAAAATTTAAGAGAAAAGCCGAAGTTTAGCTATAAAGTTATTTTCAATTTGGCCGAACTTTCTGAGGCCGAACAGTGAATTCATTGCTTAACTACAGACTTTTCTTCATATTTGACACTCAAAATAGCATCTAATCAGCCCAATAAACATTTTTCCATCCGCCAAATTTGTCCATAATGCTTTAAAGTACCGAATACGGACCAAATGCATTTTCTGGCCGAACTGTTCGGTCGGACACTACCGATTAAATACCCTAATGGCTAAATATTTTAACATGTTTTTAACTTAATAAAAAATTTTATTGGAACTTCAATTGTGATTATTTTTTTTAATCTGATTATGTATATGAAATCATAACTTTTAAAGGTAATGAACTTTTTGTTTTATAAATCTATAGATTATTACAAACAATAAATTGGTTATAAATTTCGTAAAAATCCATTTAAAATTATTGATAAAATATACGATATGCTGTTAATTAAATAAATTTTGCTAAATAAATATATCAAAATATTTCCGTTTTTAGAAATAACAAAAAAAAAAACACACAATATTTTTGTCGCCAATCAGTTTATATAAATGGCTTCCGAATCAAAAACCATATTTCACAATTTACTATAATGGCTTAATGATTACGTGAAAAATAATTGTATAAACTATGCAACATACATTTCAACAAATACATACAAATTGCAAACACAGGATAATAAACACTCATAAATTTTTAAAATAGAAAAATTGTTAAAAAAAAAAAATATAAAGTGCATTAAAAACTATAAACTAATAAACAAAACCAAATATGTATTTCCCATAACCATAATATAGGTTTAAATATTTCTAACAAAAAACAAATCCCCTTCTTTACCCCCAGCAACAGCAAAAAAAAAACCACCCAGACCACAACCACAAAAAAAAACCTAATAAACGAATACTAATATTAGTTAGTTTAGTACGTACGGTACAGGCCAAACCAAAAAAAAAAAAAAAAAAAAATGTTGCAAATACCAATTTATGTTACCATATGCTAACAAAAACTGAAATGAAAACTGAACAACAATAAACCGAAACATTTGACAGGTGTTGCCAAACCAGAAGAAGGAACAAACAAAAACCTATAAATACCAAGACACGTACAAGTGTTAAGCTTATGAAATGAACAAAACTCAACAATACACACACATTCAGATGCCCACATTTAACTTTATGTTCCTTAATATTAGGTAATTGTAGGTGAATTTTCTGAAACAAATATCTAAAGGAAGCCAGTAAAACAAACAAACAAATAGACAAATAAAAACATAAAGAAAACTTACTTTAATATGCATGGCCTGCATAGACATGCAAATTTCGAAACTATAGATTATGGTAAGAAAAACACAAAAAAAACACAAAATTATTGTGATTTTTGTTTAATGTTTTACAGTGGTACTTAATCGTATTATGATTTTATTTGATTTGAGTGAAAATTTTATAATTTTAACAGAAATTAATACTCTTTTTTAGGGTTTCCCTTAAAAAAGTTTTGTCATTAAAACTTTTATTTTTAATTAAAAACTATCAAATTGATAAAAAAAAAAAAAAATCTACACTTAATAAAAATAATTATTTTATGTAACCCAGCAAAAAATAGTGCTTAAGCGCTTGTGGAAGGCCTTCTTTGAACCCGAAGCGCTTGCTGAAGGCCTTCCAGAAGGCATGATTTTTGTTTGCGATGTCCCACTTGGTAGGTCTCTTTTAAGCAGGTGAGAAGCGCTTCTATCATGTGATCTAAGAATCTCATGATAGAAGCGCTTCCTTAAGAGCTTCCCGAAGCGCTTCCAGAAGAGCTTCGAGAAGCGAGAAGCATTATATTGTGCTTCCTTCAGGGAAGCACAATATAATGCCTTCCAGAATTGCTTCATAGAAGGCCTTCTTTACTGATTCATAGAAGGACTTCTTCACTGCTTCTTGCCATGCCTTCTTTACTGCTTCAAAAGAATGCCTTCAGGGAAGCACAATATAATGCCTTCCAGAAGTGCTTCATAGAAGGCCTTCTTTACTGCTTCATTGCATGCCTTCTTCACTGCTTTTTTTCATGCCTTCTTTACTGCTTCAAAAGAATGCCTTCAGGGAAGCATAATATAATGCCTTCCAGAATTGCTTCATTGCATGCATGACGGCAAAGCGCTTCTTTGGAAGCACTGAAAAGAAGTTACTGCTTACCAAATCGAAATTATTTTTTGCTGGGAAGTTACACAAAATAATAATTTTTATTAAATGGATTTTTTTTTTTCATTTAATGGCTCTACACACAGAGAAAAAAGTGGCAACCGAATCGAAAAGTGTATTTTATTGGTGGCAACCAATAATTACGGTTAGTACAACCATATTTAAATTTGATTTCTGAATATTTTGGGTGTTGCAACTAATATTTAGTTGTATTAATCAAATTTTTTTGTGAAAACCAATACTCAGTTGTGCGAACCAATTTCAGTCACAGTAACCGAATTTTAGTTGGCAAATGGCTACGCAGAAAAAACTAAAAACTGGTTTTAATTAAAAAATTTCCTTGGGCAAGAATGAAATCCGGATAGGGACACGCCTACATCAGATTGCTTTTCACAATTTGTTAAATAAGTTTTGGGACTTTAGCACATTTAATTACTATAAATGCAATTAATGTTTATCCCGATGAAAATAAATTTAAATAACAAATATGCAGGTGCTTGTGCTTGTGCTTGTGCAAATTTAAATGTAACTGACACTAATAGAAAACATATGATTTTCTATTGTTGATTTACTTGAATAAGCGTCACTACATTGCTAGGTCTGTCAAAAAAAACAGAGTAGTATTTGGAAGATGACAAAGCCAATTGTGACAATTTTTTGTTGTTGTTTTTGTTTTTTCTTTGATATTTTAAATTTTGAATCTCGCTCCTAGACGAGGACAAGAAATTCTCATTGAGTTTGTGATTTAACATAACAAATATCTCTAGAAATTCTAATAACAAGTCCCCTGAAGATTTCCTTGGGCAAGATTTCCTCTGAAGATTTCCTTGCGCCTACATCAGATTGCTTTTCACAATTTGTTAAATAAGTTTTGGAACTTTAGCACATTTAATTACTATAAATGCAATTAATGTTTATCCCGATGAAAATAAATTGAAAGAATCAATTAATATTTTTATTGATATTTTGAAAATTAAAAAGGAAATGAAGTTAAAAATAGCTTTTACAAAAAAATATGATACTCACAAAAAAGTGTGTGAACGATACGTTGGTATGTGTGTTTTTGTTAATGCTGCCTCTGTTTGTGTGTTTGTATGCGTGCTTGTTTTATTTGTAAACTTTGGCATTTTATAAAGGGTCCGCTAAATAACTTTTTTTTTTTTTGAACTCCTGAACCAATTGGACTTTGTATGGCGTCATACCAAGGTCTTTATGCGAAATTCGTCGCAATGATGTCTCCGAAATGTTCAATTGTTGAAAACGACGGTGAATCGATGTTGATGGCGCTTCACGCACACTTTCTGCCACAGCAGCAATATTCTCTTTTTGGCTTTTCACGCTTTGGTTTATCGATAAGGATGAAAGTTTCTTTCACTTTTTTCACAAGATAACGAACATACGGACCATATTCGTTCAGCGGAAGGATAAATCTAATTATCTGTCAAATCAGACATGAGCTAAGTGTTACAATTCACGAAATAAGCACTAGGTGAAAAAAAAAAGTTAGATGGCGGACCCTTTACTTAAAATTTTCTATTTAAGCATCACTGTATGCTGTATGAAAAAATAATTTGAGAATTGAGTCTAAGTTAAAATATATATTTATATATTTAAAAGTCAATTAAAATATTAATTGATTCAATTAAATATTTGTTTAGAAATAAATTAATTTCAAATCAAATCTTTATTTAGATATTTTAGGTTGATAATTTTTTTTGTGTATATTTTTTTCTGTGTGCATAATCTTGCATTTATATTAATTTTCCTGGGTCTTCCTTGTCCCGCGGTCACTAAGGGTTAAAGATTTTTTTAAAATTAAAATAAAGACAAGAATGAAGCAAAAAATAAAGACAAAAATGGAGCAATGGAGCTTTTCTAAAACTTCGGGTTCTGATAAAATCATTAGCCAGATCGAAATACTAGTATCAACCTGGCTAAAATGTTTGATTTGCTTTATTTTTGTAAATATACGGCGGTTGAAAGCTCGTTATAAATTTAAAATAACATAAAAATAATATCGATGTATATAAAAACAAAAAACTAATATAACTGTAATAAAATAAAAGATAATTATAGTTTAATAAAATTTAAGTAATATTTTTCAAAACATAATGAGAGGTGTTATTCCGTTAATTAAAAATTAACCCTATATGGATCGAGTTACATAAAATTATAATCTTTTTCAAGTGGAGTTTTTGGTTATCAATTTAAAAGCATTACAATATTGTAGTCATAATTAATATACAATTTCATGGGTCTTTTTTGTCCCCAGGCCTCTAAACGTTAAAGATTTTTTTAAAACAATTAAAGATAAATATAGTCTAATAAAATACAAGTGATATTTTTCCGTAAATTATGCAAACTTAGATGAAAACATTCAAATTTTTTTTAAATTTTTGATAAAAGAAGCAATTTTTATAAAACGTTCTGAAAAGGAGTCGCTCAAAGCAAAAACTAGAATTATCATTTTTCAAATTTATTTATTTTTTCTTTAATAACAAAAATTATAAAAATAGAAATCCAAATTCCCAAATTAGGCATCTTAAAAAATCTTTAAAATTAATTTTAAAAAAGACGTTTGTGCATTTTTATCAAATTCGTGATATCCGCTGGAGTCAGAAATTCATATAGGTTGAACCCACCACCCAGGGGATGCCCCCTACTAACGTATTGCATTGTGTTGATATGAGGAAAATATGTTATGTGGTGGAGTAAAGAAGGAGTACTGTTTGAGGACATTTGACTTAAATTTTTCTGTATTGCAAGTTACAGGGAAGACCTCCGTATGGAGACGATTCCATATACGGCTAGTGCGACTAAAAACCGAGTTCTCTCTGTAATGAGTTGTGCGATTTGCTGAACCATTTTTGGTCGGATATAGGTGTTACATATAGTGAGAAAATCGGATGAAGTGAAGTATTTCTTATACCGATTTAGAAAAAAAAGGTACTTGAATCACACTTTATTTTCATACCTAGAACATTAAAAGTATCCGAATCCTCAATAACGATACCATCCATATATACATAATACACAGTTGACTCCACGGTCCTATTTGTCAACATACAGCATTGGGTCTTGAGATCATTCAAATCGACCCTATTCGCACGACCCCACTCAGAGATTGTCGAAAGATCATGATTGAATGTGTAATTCATAATCTGCCATTTACCCCTAACATCCTCAAGGCTAGGACTACGATCGAATGATAAAGAATGACAAATGCTTCTGTCATCTGCAAATGAAGTAGATAGGATTGAAAGTTCGACCAAGAAGGTCATTAAGAAAGATGAGAAAGATAAATGGTGAAAGAACAGAACCCTGTGGTACCAATGAAGCTAACTGAAATTCCAAACTATCCAAATGAAGATTGACAAATTTTCTAGTGTTACTCTGTAAGGACTATTATGCACTTTTATTTAAAATTAAATTGTTTTTTTTTTATTAAATATGATATAATATCTAAATATATATTATTCAGCATTTTGCAATCTCAAGGAATATATAAGGTCATATTTATTTGGATTAATTCTTTGTAACTCTTAATATAATACACAATTATATATTGGTTGAGATGCGATAAAACGCATATGCCATCATGTTAAAATTTGTGTAAATTGACAGGTTTTGTGTCTAAAATTTGATTTTTTAAATAATTTAAAAAAAAAAACCAATTTTAAAAAATTTACTTGCGATAGAAAGTCTCCATAATAAAACGTTCTGCTTACGAGGCAAATGAAGAATGATTTTTCGAAGTGCAGTGATGTGCCATCGGTTGACCTGTCACGGGATAATTCCTTTGAGGTCAATCAACTCATTTGTTTGCTGTTTTTGTAATTTTATTTAAATAGTAAAATTTTAACTAAAACAAAAGGATGTATTTAAGTTGGCCTTGCCGAAGTTTGTAAACAATTTTTAAATCAAATTTAAAATGTTTGAGAAAAAATGTTTTAAAAAAAATGTTTGTTGTGGAAAAAAGTTTTTTTTTAATCGATATATTTTTCAGCGCTTTTTTAATGGAGAATTGCCATTACGTATGCAATGACGCCATTTAAACATAAGGAGTTTTTGCTAAAGTGCTCCTTGTACTCAATCCTTTTGCAGTTGTACGAAAATATCACCCAGTTAAATTTCCTCTATATTTATTTTAAAAAAGTTTTGATGTAAATGTACAAAAAGTAATTCAGAAAAAATGGAAAACAAAATTTGGCACAAAAAAATTTAGCTGAAAAACACTTTGGAGTTTTTTTTTTTGCAATCGATATATATTTACAGTGTAAAGTGAAATTTTTTAAACATGAATCACAAAAAATAAGAAGGGGTATATCTTTTTTTCAAAAATCATAGGGCTAGTTCTTTCAATATAATTGAAACCGCTTAACCCAGAGTAGTGACAAAATGTACCAGTTATAAGCTATAAGTCTGGCTTTAACTCGTCACGGGAAAGGTCCTTATAGGTCAATTGACTCTTCTTTCCACGTAGGGTAATTGGGATTTATTTTTTAAGAAAAACTCTACATAGTTTTACTACTGTGCTTAACAATGATAAAGTTTATGCGACACTATAACCAAATGTTTGTTTTACAATTTTTTTGTAGAATCAAACAAATACACAAATTCAACAACTTTAAAACATAGATTGATGCCACTTAGGGCTGTAATACATGTAATTTATTACAGTTTGCATTGATTGTTGTATAATTACAAGAAATTTGAAAAAAAAAACTAACAAAATATTGCAATATAGTGCATGTACAGTAGGTTTGTATGGACGAATTTAGTTTTCTTAAATTTAAGGAGCGCCGGGCGGAATTTTGTGACACTTGGTCTTAAAACTATATGCTGAAAATTTCTGCCAAATCGGACTTGTAATCAAACGGCACAACGAGGTCAAAGTTCAAGTAATATAGAGTATTACAATATATAAGAAAATAATTCCTTAAAAAGCTTTAAATTTACAATTTTTTGTTATAGAAAATATCTTTTTTTGGAAATCAACCCTAAATGTTCCATTGGTTCAAATTGACCCACACAAAATTGTCGGCATTATTTTAATTTTAGACATTAATTTTTTACTAATAATTAGTTTGGATATATCAAATTTTACACTTTTGTTTACACTGGGTAAGTTTAGCCAAAATATTTTTTTTTGTAGTTTGAATTTTAACGTCTTTTTAAGACAATTGCAATTAATACTATAATTAATATGCAATTTTATTTAATTTTAATTGTGAAAGGCGTGGTAGAGAAGAGTGTATTTGTAAGGAGTATTTTTTTTTTTTTTCTTCTTTGCGGAATTTTCCACTTCTATATGCCCAACACATTTTTTGTTATTTTTGTGGCGTTTCCGGAAAATACCGAGCATATCAGAATTTTCACAAATTTTTATTTTGAATAGCGAATGACTACAAAATTTTCAAAATCAAGTTTAGAACCGGTTTAATTTATTTTTAAAATACAAATTTTGTGATATTTTGTTTTTTTTTTTTGTTTCAACTATTCAAAAATTCGTAACCACCAAGATTTTCTAGAATTTTTCAAAATTTAACATTTAACAAATTTATTTTAATTAAAAATAAAGAAAAAAAAGTAACTAGCCCGGGATTCCTAGGCCACATTAAATTGGCGTTATTTTTTTCTCAGTGTAGTGCGAACAATAAATTATTTCGGTTTTCTGACAAAAAAACTTTTTTTAGTTATCTGTGGTGATAGGTATAAAATGAAAGCTCTTGGAATTCTCTATTAGTGCAATCTCGAATTTTCTGCTGGAAAGTTTAAATTTTCTTTTAAAAAGGAATTTCAGAAAACCTGACCACATGATGAATTTCTAGTTGCTATTTTCTTTCCACACATTTTCGGTATTTGTATATATTTTACCAGTGTATATTGAGGAATTAAGTTAATGGATTGTGTCTTCACTAAAATTGGTTTCTAGTAAAATATTAAATTTTTAAAGTAGCCAAATTATAATATATTTAGGCCTTAGAATCTAAATAATATAATATCTAATATAATTATAATCGTTTTGGCCTAATGGGCTTATAGATTATGAATAAATAAATTGAAAATTGAAATTGAAATTGAAAAATTATATCGTAAAATTTCGTAATTCAGCCAGATAGATTAATTATTAATCTATAATATCATTAATTATATTGCGATTTATTATTTTGATGCATATGCATCATAACAGTCCCATCCCTAATAATGCTTGCTGGATTGGGTAACGCGACTATTCACTTTGTTTGCTTACTACACCGTTTATCAACATCTTTATAATTCTACCTAAATGGAACATTACGTGGACTCTGAACAAACCACGCTACTTCCTTTTTCTATTAACTGTTGAAGTGAAAAGACATAAATTTTGTAAAAACTTAAAATAAAATTTTAATCGGAAAAAATAAAGTCCATCCTATATCCTTCAGGAGTGCTACTGATACACAACAAATTTTAAATAAATTTCATCGGTTTTAAAGGTAATTTCGTTTTTACTTCTAATTTGTTAGCAATTTTAGAACTTCCCAAATTTGTTCTTTTCTTCCCCAAAAGTTTTCTGGGCTATTGGTGCATACAAAGTCTAAGGGACTTCTGTTCCCTTTCACTAGGTGGAGAAAACTTTTCTCAGAATTTGAGAGGAGATTTGCTTTTCCTATGCTGAAGAGAAAAGCAGTAAAAAACAAAAAAAAGGCAACTAAGTGAAACATTAATATTTGACCTTTGGAAAAAGCTCATGCAATTTTCTATTTTTGTAAATCGAGGTAAAGATGTTTATCTCGGTGAATCCTCATAATCATATGCAATTTAAGGTTCTTTATCCGTTTGAACCCAGCAAAACCCAAAGAAAAATTAAAATCTACGGTAAGAGTTACAAAGAATTATTCTAGAGTTAATTCAATAACTAATTTTTGGTTATTAATCCCTACAGGAAGGGAGATATCATATTGAAGTCCCCATTTTGCTACATTTTCGTAGGCACCAATTCCGTAAGGGAGACTTCGCAAAACGCTTTTACGGCTCAGTGCATTTATTCAGCAATAACCCATATCGACCATAAAAATTACCCAGAAAACTCAGCACTATATAAGTGTCAACGGCTAAATATCAAATCTTGTATGGAATGATAGTGAACGAGTTACCAATCGTATAAAGCAAGGCATAAAATAGATAAACGACGAAAAAAATCAAGATCAATTCAATAGGCAGAAAGAAAAGAAATTAAAAATAATTTTAATTAAGTGAATAATGATAGCTCGAAAGTATACGGTCAATAGTGTTAATAGCAAGTGATTAAAAATCTATAAATGTTAAAAAAGAAAAAAATAAGGCAACAAATCACAAATTAACAAAAAAAAACAAAAGATTTAAATTAATTATAAAAAAAATGTAAAGGAAATATTAGTAAAAAAAAAAAAAAACAAGAGTTACAATTTGTTGCATTTCTTAAATTTATATAAAAAACAGCCATCTAGCAAAGAGAAAAAAAAAACCGTATTACTTAAATTGAAGATTTTTTATATAGAAAGCCTAACAGAAAAAAAATACTGCTAATGTTAAAGTTAAGAATATAAATCTGAAAAACCGAAAACAGAAATTACAGAGTAAAACCATATACGTTTAAGTACCAGTGGAAAAAAAATTACAATATCATACTAATCAAATACTAAAATTACCCAAAACTCTTAAAATAAGTTAATGTTAAAAACCGTCAATTCAGCAACCTTTATCACTACCACATACAAATGATCAACGAATAAGGCCTTCTTCGAACATCATTAAGGTTGGTAAGTCATTACACGGAAGCATATATGTATAATTCTTATCGTTATTGCATTAACATTTTTTTCCTTAACAGTCTTCTATATATTTTAACATTTTTTTTTTTTATTTTATATGAACAAAAATCATTTGAAATAGGCAACAACAAAATCTTCATACCATTAAATTAAAAAACCAGAAATTATTTGAGCATACTATTAATTTAATATTAACATAGTTCGATTGTTAACATTTACTTGCTCGTCTGTTAACATAACATTTCATATTTTTTTCTACTTTTGGATTTTCTATTAAAAAGATCTAAAAGAGAGTTACTATTTTTTTGTCGAATCAATAACTTTTTAAACATAAAACGACAAAAAAATAAATCAATAAACAAAAAACTAAATAAGACCAAAAACAAAACAAAATATATAAAGAATAAATTTAATTGTTTTGTTTTTAAGTTTGCCTTTTTCAAATGATGATAATGTACAGTACATTCAGTTCATATAAAACTGTAATATTCATTTAGTTCGAAAATGAAAAAATAATGAAATAAAATATTAAAATTAAAAACTTATAAATCAAATGAAAATGAATAATTTCCAAATTAATATTTATAAATTAATAACAAAAATTAATAATAATTAAGTTAGGTCTACTACCAAAAATCATTTAAAAAAAAAATTCTTTTAAATTTTTTTTGATATACTTTTAGTAATGGTAGTTAATAAAATTATTTTTTTTACGTTTTGTTTAGCCAATTTGAAGTTATAAAAGGCTTGTTTATATTGAAAGTTAACCCTAAAACTGGTTTAGATTTTTCTTTAAGAAACATTATAATTGGTAATTATAACTATGATAGCTATATAAATTTATTAAAAACGATGATTTTAAGTGTAGTTATTAAATTAATATTAATGGGTTGAATAAATTTAATCATGAATTGTTAAATTAATTTACGGTGGTTTTTCTTACCAAGGTGTTGAGGATGAAATAAAGTAACATTATTCAAATTATGTCAGGGGATTCTAGTAGATAAATATGCGGCACTGGAATCAAAGGTATTGGGTGGGACATGAGCCGACTTCCTCTCAAATCCATCAGAGAGTCGACGATAGGATTAGGGCAATGACTGTCGATATATTTTTTTGTTTCAATATTTAAAATCAGGGACAGGATAAAGGGGCAGTATTTTTATTTTTGACTCTGGTCCTTATGATAAAATTTTAGTAATATATTTTAGTAATAAAAAAGGGAGTCTGTTAATTTTATTATTGTTTTGTTGAACCGAGGTTAACTGGAAAAGGACCGAACCCCCCTCTTGACTGATTAGCTAGCGTTGATATGGCTCCCGCAGTCCTACTTCCGGTTATGACTTTAGGTGAACTTAGGGTATCTGTCTTGATACTTTTAAGTTTTATGAAAAGGATATTTTCGAAAGGAATATTTACAGGATACACTACGTGTTCATTACATATTTTTTAAAAATCATAACTACATTGTAAATTTTCAGTTTTCTGAATCCGACTGCGCAGTTTCTGGTATTGAACCTTCGTCAGTGACCCTGTTTTTTTTTTTTTTGTTTGTTCGATTGCGTCTAAACACAGAGAAAAATGTTGCTATTTGCCAACTAAAAATCGATTACTACGACTCAAATTCGGTTATTACTAATTTCAGTCGGTAAAACTAAACATTAGTTTTCACAACAAAGTTCGGTTAATTCAACTGAATTTTAGTTCCAACACCCAAAATATTCAGAAATCGAATGTAAATATCGTTGCACTAACTGAATTTATAAGTTTTTGCCATCAAAATACACTTTTCAATTCGGTTGGCACTTTATTTTTCTGTGTGTATATGAAATTTTCTGTGCAATCACTGACCGTGGTATAGATAAACTGATTTCTAATGCCACATGCACTCGCACTACACGTTAGACAGAGCGCTTTAGCCCACTGATCTATCTTCAGATCGAGTTTTGTTTTGTTTTTAGATCTTTAAAATTTTTTTAGATGAAAGCTTATAATTAATTACAGTAATAAGGGATATAACTACTTTATAACCAGTTAAAAAAAAAATAAAATTTTAATAATTTTAAGGATCAAAATCTCCAGTTAAAGACTGTAAAGCGGCATGTTTGGAAAATTCTGGCATTACAATTGCTTAAAACAATGCCAATGTAATGTTATTTCAATGTCTTTAACAGACAATTATAATTGACTGTTATATTTTTTTTTTTTGTTTTTTTACAATGGTCTACAAAAAAAATTTATTTGCTAATTTAGAAACAAATCCCTTATTTGCGTACTTATTTTATAAATATTCGGCATTTTATCATGTATATATTATGAAAATTTAATCCATCATGACGAAGCAGTTACCAAACAGGACTAAATAGTGTATACTTGGTAAAACTTGAAAAAAATAGCGAATACATTTAAAGTAAGGACTTATATTTAAAATTTTTATATTTTTTGCCAAAACAAAACACTCTTAATACACAATTATTTTTTCGTCAATTACAATTGGTTTTTTAGGCATTGATGTCATTTTATTACCATTGGTCTAATCATTGCCAATGAAGAAATTATTGGCATTGGAATGGTAATTATTTAAGACATAATTCTCATATTACTGTATGTTAAATAGAAAAGTTTCAGTATAAAACGCCAAATGCATTTGTACCCAGTAAAGTAGTAAAATCCAAATAACTGGTTGCAGAACAACTTATACTGTATTACTCGTATAACAGGTTCTAATTTCTGTTCTGCAACTGGTTCTTTTTATATGGAGTTTGTCCTTTTTGCAATAGGTTCTTTCCCCCCCCCCCCCAAACAAGAACAGGTTGGTTTAGAACCGGTTGCTTTAGAACCGGTTGTAGAACCAGTTATAGAACTGATCCTGTTACAGTGACACCTTACATTTCGACTCCCAGGAACCTGTTCTAGAACCGCTTCCATGTAACCGGTGGTAAAAGAAGTTGTTCTAGAACAGGTTCAGAAGTAATCTGTTCTAATAAATTTTGCTGGGTAGTTTATAAACAAAACAAGCACACACGCAAATACTCAAACAGACACAGCATTACTAAAAACACACATACATACAAACGAGTCGTTCACACACTTATTTCTGAGTATCATAATTTTAATAGTTATTTAAAGCTTTTTTTCTTTTTAATTTTCAATTGCCATGATAGGTGCAAAATCATTGCCATGATAGTTACAAAATCAATTAAAATATTAATTGATTCAATAAATTTTTTTATTGAAACCTGTTTTTAATTTTTTCGGTGTATGGGCACTTTTATAGTCATATACGTTACAGTCGTATGGTTCAATGATGTAAAAAACAAAGCGTCAATAAATTTAAAGCGATAATAAATTCACGATTCCATATTAAGTTAAAGCTTCAATAAATAAAAAGTTCTAATGAAGCCACGATTATAATTCAAAATAAAGATGGGCACGTGAGCAGAATTTTGCGTGATTCACGTGAGTGAAACCCAATTCTACTTACGTGAATGTGAGTGAGTGTGCGTGAATCAAATTTTTTCGTGAGTGTGCATGAGTAGAATTTTACAGAATTTTTTTTTTTTTACTTTTAATAAATATCTCCTTAATTTTTTTTTGCCGATTTTATATTTTTGGATTTATTAAATTCAAAATAAATGGCAGAGTTTCATATTCAGAGCAATTTTGAGTTAAACATTCACAATTTATCTTAATTTTAACATTTTAATTTTTTCTGTAAGATTTTTTTCGTGAATTTGCGTGATTCAAGTGAATCACGCGTGAGTGTGACTGAAATCTGAAGCGTAAGTGAGTGTGAGTAAAAAAAAATTGTTCGTGAGTGATTGTGAGTGATTAAAATTGTTTGCTAGTGCGCGTGAGTGAGTGTGAGTCAATATGCACTCACGTACGCATCTCTAATTCAAATTAAAGCTACAATAAATTTTAAGCTCTTAGAAAATCATGATTATAAAAAAAAAATAAAGCTTAAGTAAAACCACGATTAAAATATAAGTTCAAGTTTAAAAAATCATCAACGGTTAAACTATAGCTTATCATATTAAACCCTTTTAAGCCCAAATTCCAATCAAAGATAACTTTTTAACGAAACTTTGTGGAGACTTGATCTTATTTTGTTTTCCAACGGAAATATATTTCACTAAAGTTATAAATTTTTATGGGACTCTTCAAATTCCTTTTACGGCCTTTATAGTTAAAATGTATTCATGAATACGGTTGTAAATTAAAATTTAAAATTAAATTTTAAATTGTAAATTAAATTTTAAATTGTAAATTAAATTTTTAAAATGTCAAAAAAAAACAATTTTATATTTTTGTAAAATTACAAAAAAACGCCAAAATTATGTGCTGTAATTCAAAAAGCACCTTAACGGTCCGAATAAATAAAATTTAAGACACAGTTTTCAAAACTATATCGCTTTTATAGTTGTTGTCATAGACTTTTAAAAAATGCAATATTGCTACAATCAACATTAAAGGACCAACTACATTAAGCGAAGTTGAATTAAGGGAATTAGCGATTGTGTGAAAATACATTGGAGCGCTCATATTTAGCAAAAGAAATTTAAATAATAACAAATAAAAAATAAAAGAAATAATAAAAAAAAACATAGAACTTAAATGTAATGCCCGTAATTTCAAGCAATAGATACCTAACGGTGCTTAGATACCTACCCGATTTTGTTCGTGTATTCGGTAGGTATCTAAGCACCGTTAGGTATCTATTGCTTGAAATTACGGGCATAAATCGGGCTAAAATTTTAAAATTCAATTAATTTTAAAATGGTCGTTCTAAAATTCAAAGAAACATTGTCGAAAAATTTTAACCAAATATACAAACATTAAGTCAATTATGGCTGAAGCTTAAAGCTAAAAAGTGTTAATTCGCCCAAAATTATGTCAACTTTTTGCTGCCATATTAGAAAAGGTTTGTTAAACCAATTTTTCTGTAAAAATTTATATATTATATTTAGTTTCCGAGCAATTCCATATGAAAGCGATCACCTTTTGGACGACCCCTCTCCGATTTTAAAATAAATAGTCTTAATCGATTGCCCAGCAAAAATAATGTACCTACATATTTTTTTTTTTTTATAGTGACTGGTTTAGTGGTGGTGTGCACCACTGTCATGTGACAAAATTGAAGAATTCTTCATAAGGGACCTGATTGAAAGTTGTTTTAAAAAAACTACTAAAGCGATCGCAACGAGTGATAAATCGTTGGAAAGGTATTGAATCAGGCTTTAATTGAAAAATAAAATTTTCCTAATTTTTCTCAGAAATTTACCTTTTTTCCCATGAAAATTAAATTTTCCGATTTTCCACAGAAGCTCCTAAATTTTCCGGCTAATTTTATTTTTTTTGGATTCCTCATAATTTTTGCTTTAAGAATCAGAAAATGGGTCCGGACTCCTTGTTTGGACAGGAGAAGAGCATTTAAGAGACCACCTTGTTCTCATTGTTTTTATATTTTTTATAATTGAATTATTTTTAATTATTTAACTAGAAAAATTAGGAAAATTTTATTTTTCAATTAAAGCCTGATTCAATACCTTTCCAACGAGCTATCACTCGTTGCGATCGCTTTAGTAGTTTTAAACAACTTTCAATGAGGTCCCTTATGAAGAATTCTTCAATTTTGTCACATGACAGTGGTGCACACCACCACTAAACCAGTCACTATAAAAAAAAATAAAAAATATGTAGGTACATTATTTTTTGCTGGGCAATCGATTGAGACTATTTATTTTAAAATCGGAGAGGGGTCGTCCAAAAATTTGCCAATTTTGATCGTTTTCATATGGAATTGCTCTTCCATAAACACTTTAGGGCTTTTAATTTTAATAACATCATCCGTACGTTTTTCAAATCACGTTTTTTTGATCATTTTGTATATAAAGAACCCAAACATTAATTAAATTTAAGATGAATCATAAAAATTTGTTAAAAGATTAGAATTCAGCCAACATATGCTTGCTTATATGCAGAAAAAAATAAACAAAATTATATATTTTAGTATTATGTGACTTTTTGAAACGTAGCCAAAGACCTCAACACATATTTCGCGCTTATCTTTTTTTTTAGAAAAAAAAGCACACACACACACTAGCACTGACTTTTACAAATGCACACGTACCAGAATGAAAAAAAAAACTCATACAAACACACGTTCATATGTAAAACATGTTAAAGCCAATTCAATCTACCAGTTAAATGTAAAACTACAAACAAACAACGACAACAACAACAACAAAAACAATAAAAAACAATAGTAAATTTGCTAAATAAACCACAAATACAAATAAAGCTTTAACCACTACTAACCAGTGAAATACAACCAGAAAAAAATGTTAAAAAAACTACAAAAATAACAACAAAAATAACAACAACAATAAGTCACTAAAGGACTAACACTATAAATACACATGCAAATACACGCTGGCACACACACGAGCATAATACACACGTTTGATAGTGAATATTTAGTACCCTTAGACACACACACACACATACACTTATACAATACTCTCGCCACTACACATTTCAAATTACACTTTATACGCAAATCACATCTTGTGCATATTAAACAGCCAACTAACTAATACATTCATATAAACGTACATACTAGGGCGGGTCGATTTAATAATCGCCCAAAGCTCAGTGAAAATCGTATTCTAGGGATCAAAATAAGAAACTTTGCGGAATTAACCATACCTCTAAAACGAATTCTACTACCCCGAAACTGTTGACTTTTGTCCCGTAGGGTCAAGTTTTGAAAAATCCCACTTTGACCCATGTAGAGTGCCCCAATCGAGTCCAAATGTATGACCGACCCCCACTAACTTTGAAGGGCCGATCCACCCATGCTCGTGGCACACCCCCCTGGAACTCCCCTGGGGGGTTCCCCATACAAACATTTCAAAAAATCTCCATTTTTGGCACTTTATTTTATTATTTTTTATTTATTTTATTTATTTTTAATATTTTATTTATTTTTTCTCTTTAGAAATTTATTTAGTCAGAACATATGTAAATGAAAAAAATAATTTAACTTAGTAATAGAAAAGAAATAAAAAAAATTACTGTTTGAAGTCTTTTTTGCTTTCAAGTCTGGGCAATTTCGCACGGCTCTCTTATGTCGTCGCCATAACAGCCTCTACATTTTCCGGTATAACTCGTTTGGAAACGCTAGCTAGCAATTGAACGTGTCGTTCTGTTGCAGGTCGTAAAATAGGTTGTGTGGGTTTTTTAAGCCACCACAAGACACAGCTGCATGTCGTAAACTTACTTAAGCAAAATCGGTTACAGGTAGAATTGAGCATAAAATTATCATAAAGGATTTTCCAGAAGTAATAAAAGGCGCACTTGCTTAACAGAAAGCATAAAATTATCATAAAGGATTTTCCAGAAGTAATAAAAGGCGCACTTGCTTAACAGTATTTGTGGTCAGATTAACGTTTAATTTACATGTAAGTATTTTATGGGCAGTTTTGACAACAAAATCGGTTACAGGTAGAATTGAGCATAAAATTATCATAAAGGATTTTCCAGAAGTAATAAAAGGCGCACTTGCTTAACAGATTTTGTGGTCAGATTAACTTTTAATTTACATGTAAGTATTTAATGGGCAGTTTTAACAACAAAATCGGTTACAGGTAGAATTAAAATTACCATTTCATTTTTATTACCTCGTAGACCATATATAACGCAACAGTTTTTGTGAATGCATTAAGTCGTTGTGAAGAACTCAAAGTGTGAAGTTCTAATTTCAGATAAAAAAATATTTAAAAAAAAAAATCATTCCAAATCAAAAAGTTTACAATGAATCCACCATCCTTTACACCGCAAGATGAAGCAATAACAACATCAACAACTATCGAAAACCCAATGAGTCATATACCCAGGCATGATGTTACTGTTTTTGGTGTGTCTACTGATTTGACTGATCTTAATTTACCAACCCATCTGGATATTTTGAGATATTATTTTTACTTGAGCGAACAAAAAAAATTGCTCTATAAATCATTCACTATTCAAGTACAAGATAAGTTGATTGGAATTTGGAAAAAACTTGGTATGGAAATAATGCTGAAAAAAAGTGTATATAATAAATTGAATAGATTGCTTGTCAAATATCAAGAGCAAATCAAGAATAGAAACAAACACCAAGAATTTACAGAGTATGTAAAATCTCTGGAAACAATTTTTTTCATTGGAACATGTAAATGCGATTTGAAGGCAGCTCCATGTGCATGCGGTTTGGTTCCCGAACGCCTCAAAGAGTTTATGCACGATCAACATAATCAGAGAAGACTAACAATGGATGGATTTGCGATGGAAATTAAAGAGCAAGGAGCAACGTCTATGTCATCCAATGCCAACATACCAAGATCCCGATGATTCAACATACGCACCGCCACCGGTTCAAGAAGATTTGGATATAAGCACAAGTTCACAATACACACAGAGATACGATTGTTTTAACTTTGCCTTGGTATGTGACAGATTTGGTGTGCCTGATAGAGTAGCATCAGCAATGGGAACCGCTCTTTTCCAAGATTTTAAAATGAAAGATACCCATGGCAAACCTCTCATCATGGATAAATCGAAAGTTCGCCGAGAAAAAGAGAAATGCAGACAAGAAGTGCTTCGCAAACGGTTAGATGATACCAATTTGTTAGAATTTTCATTCGATGGCAGAAAAGATGATACTTTAACGAGAGATGCAATTGATGAGAAGTATCATACTAGGATGGTAAAAGAACCTCATCTTGTTATTTTGAGAGAACCGAATTCTGAATTGATTGGTTACGTAAGACTGGAACATGAAACCGCTGAATACAAAACAACCAAATTAAATGATTTTTTTAACGATAAAAATATATCACTGAATGAATTAATTGGCACATGCGTTGGCGGTGAGCCAACAAACACTGGCCCACACGGTGGAATTATACGACGATTCGAATTGCTGTTAAAAAGACCATTGCATTGGTTCGTTTGCCTTCTACACTTCAACGAACTTCCGTTTCGGCATTTGTTTGAAGCTTTGGATAAATCAACCAGCACTGGACCAAGATCGGCAACCGGAAAATTGAGCCGTCAAATCGAAACTTGTGAAACTCTTCCGGTAAGTTATTGCTATCACTCATTTATTATAATTGTCAACCGTTTTTAATTGCTTTATTTTTATATATTTTCAGGTGGTGGACGGCTTTCAGAAAATTGAGTTGAAAAATATGCCCCCTGCTCCAGAAAAAATTGAATTTTCCACCGATTCCAAGTACTTATACGACATGGCCCATGCAATTTCTAGCGGCGTGGTTTCAGTGGATCTGGCTAACATCAAACCAGGGAAAATTGTACATTCTCGGTGGCTCACCAAGGCCGCTAGACTATTACGATTATATGTGACAACGGAAAATCCAGATGCAAATTTAAGAATACTGGTTGAATTTATAATTACATGTTATGTGCCAATGTACTTCAATATTAAGTATTACAGCTCTGTCGTGTACGGTAGTAGATTATTTTTCAAATTCATTAGTTGGTCAAGATTTCTAGAACCTCGTTTACGCAAAATTGTCAATAAAGTAATTACAGATAATTCATATTATGCGCATTCGGAAAATATCTTGTTATCAATGTTGTTTGATGATAGCAAAGAAAAGCGCGACTGTGCTATCAAGATAATTCTACGCTATCGAACCGATGTTGACGACCCAACGGGACTTAGAGCTTATAAAAAACCAGATATAAACTTTTATTGCACAAGTTACACGGAAATGATCAATATGAATGACATAAATGACGTATTTGAACCACCATTCACTCGAAGCATTCCATACGATACTTTGAAAGAATATTTAAATCAAGATGATCCACCGTTTAATGATCCAAAAATTCCATCACACATACAAGGAACAGAACGACACGTTCAATTGCTAGCTAGCGTTTCCAAACGAGTTATACCGGAAAATGTAGAGGCTGTTATGGCGACGACGTTAGAGAGCCGTGCGAAATTGCCCAGACTTGAAAGCAAAAAAGACTTCAAACAGTAATTTTTATCTTTTCTTTTCTATTACTAAGTTAAATTAATTTTTTCATTTACATATGTTCTGACTAAATAAATTTCTAAAGAGAAAAAATAAATAAAATATTAAAAATAAATAAAATAAATAAAAAATAATAAAATAAAGTGCCAAAAATGGAGATTTTTTGAAATGTTTGTATGGGGAACCCCCCAGGGGAGTTCCAGGGGGGTGTGCCACGAGCATGGGTGGATCGGCCCTTCAAAGTTAGTGGGGGTCGGTCATACATTTGGACTCGATTGGGGCACTCTACATGGGTCAAAGTGGGATTTTTCAAAACTTGACCCTACGGGACAAAAGTCAACAGTTTCGGGGTAGTAGAATTCGTTTTAGAGGTATGGTTAATTCCGCAAAGTTTCTTATTTTGATCCCTAGAATACGATTTTCACTGAGCTTTGGGCGATTTTTTTGCCTCCCCACAAATCGACCCGGCCTAGTACATACCGATCGCTCCATTCGTTCGTTGGTTCATTTGTTGGTCGTTTTGTTATTTTGGTTGGCAAACATTTTGCTTAAAGACTAGACTTAATACATTTATGGTTTAACGAGTGGTTTGTTTGAGCGGCGATAACTTTTGTGGTAAACTATTGTCAATGAACGTGAGTATACCAAAAACTAAACATTAATTATATATTTTTTTATATATACATATTTACTGAATTTTAATGTTGGTTATTGGAAGCCCGGCTAAAAAAGTGCATATACATAGGATCATATATATATTTTTTATATGATATGGTATATGGTCATCCATATTAGTACATACCAGAAAAATTAACATAAATTTCCATACATGGAATAATAATTTCATATATGTTCATATATTATTTTATATGGTCATCCATATTCGTTCATACATTATATAGTTTTTGTAATTTTTTTGTATTTTAAAAACTGCTATAATAAAAAAAAAATAAAAAAATTTGAAAACAAAACCTCTATAGATTATTTGTTAGGACAATATCCTTATAAAGAAATATAGAGTATGTCCTCGAACTTGAATAATTTTCATTTTCAAAAAAAAAAACAATATTATTTAAAAGGCCTAATTGCGATAGTAAAAAAGTTATTTTAAATGGCAAAGCATGCATATTATGTATTTATGTCAGCGCAAACATTCTGTTTATTATCGCATCAGAACGAAATATTTGCCGATAAACGACATTTTAAACAACTTTAAAATATAGTATAATACACAATCACATTAAATTAAAAATTGTGAACAATATAAACAATATAATTTCTTTTTTCCTCGATTTGATAGAAAGATTTAATTGTGAATTTTCTATTTGATATAAAGCTTTAACTGTGATCTAAATGAAAATTTGAACTTACAGTGCAACTATTCAAAATATTTTGTATTTTTATATGCGAGGTCCTGTTTAAAAAAAAAACCTTATAGTCTTAAATTTGTGCACAATGCTCTAGTTTAAGTAACAGTTATACTTTTATTAGCGCTATATATTTTTTTTGTATGGACTTATTTGTTAAAAATTGCAATTTTAAGAAATTGGTAGAAAACACTTCTGGACTTAAAGAAATTTTAAAATAAGAGTTAAATGCGTTAATATTGTGGTAATGAAGAAAAAAGTAATAAAAAAAATCGACTTATTTGTCTAACAAGGAGAATAAAGTAAATAGTGTGAATTGTCTACTGAATTAGAATTAAAGTTGTTTGGAATTGGTATTTAAAATGGGTTCATAAAACTGATTGGACACACCATTTTTATATGTTTAACAATATTTTCTGTAATTTTTACAACTTTAAACAAATTAATCACATAAATAAAAACTATTTACGTATATTAATATACTTATTCTATTTCAATTTAAAAAAAATTGCGTTAATATACTCGTCCATGTACTAGTCTTTGGGTATATAGAGTCATATACCATACCTCCTTATATGTTCATATATGAGTCCTATTTGCAGATATGGAATCCCATATACTGCCATATTTGCGCATATATTGCCATCCATATATATGAATATGAAATAACATATACTACCATATATGTCCATATATGAGCACCTTTTGGAAATATGAAATCACCTATACCTCCATATGTGATCATATATAAGTTTATTTTTTATATATGTAATCACAAGTACTTCTATATATGGGAACTTCTGCTTTAAAAATATGTTATTGTTTGGGTTGTAATACAGTTTCTTTATTTTTAATATAAATGTCAGTCATTTGTAGAACAAATTAAATTTTTTACTAACCTTGTAGTTCATTTAAAAAAAAACAAACCACATCAAATGACTGTTTTATGATTTTACATTAATTTTTTACATTCGTTTTTTTTGTTATTAAAAAAAAACAAATGTTATTTTTTACTGTATATGTGGTTCATTTTAACTACAATTGTGGTTCATTTTTTTAACATTAAAAAACAAATGACAACGTTAGTTGAATTTACTGACATGTAAGTCGTCCTTTATTTAAGTGAAATTTCATTTGTTTTTAACTACATTTGCGTTTGCTTTACCTACATATTCTTCTAAGTGTGCCAATTTATGAAACATATATTTCCATATTTGTCCATATACGCAACCATATGCAAACATATTTGTACATATATGAACTTTTTTAACCGGGAGTGTAAAAAAACTTCAAATGTAGATCAAGTCCTCAAAATTATTTGGTATATGTTGATATACTTCTTTATATAAGGGATGTCCATTAAACGAACTAATTATAGTACAAATTTTATGCAAAATAACACTACCCTACAAGAAATGCATAACCAAAACTAAAAAAAAATACATTTATTTACCAACACACTTGCAACAATTTTACATTGAATTTCTGCTACCGGCGCTGCCACTGTTTCGTTTTTGAAATACAATTTTATGGTATTTTTTTATAATATTTATTGAATTTGTTTTATAGAAATTTATGTAAATAATTATTTAATTTTCATTTAAATAGAAGTTGTATTAAAATATATGGAATATTTTTATTTTAATTTTACTTATTTATTGGCCAAAAAATAAAATTAGTATGCAAATTGGGGTTTGGAAATTTTGGGGATTTTTTTGGATCAAATGTATTGAGGAAAAATTGTTGCTAGTGGCAAAGCAGGTAAATATTGCATTACTTGTTTCACTCTAACATATGTGTTAGAGTGGAACATCGAATGTACAAATGCAAAAATTCTTGTTAGGATTTTTTTATAAAATATTTTTATTCGGATAATAATTTCTTTTAATATAGACTATGTTGCTGAATTCAGTGGTAAGTAGAAATTTATATTTGGAAAAAAATTCCGTTTGATATATTTCACTATATTTTCCAGGCCAAAAATTAATAAAAAAAAAAAAACAATTTAGCCTTAGTAAGGAATATACAAATTCTGAAAAGGAAAATTTGGCTGCCAACAAAGCTGTGGACAAAGATCAAGGTAAATATAAATAAACAATTTTATACCTATATTATAAAATTAACAAATGTTATTTACTGGCGAAAATATAGACAGAAAGTTAAACGAAGTGGCAGCCATGCTTCCTTTGCGGTCTGATGAAGCGGTAAATTAGATGGAGGAGAAGCTAAAGACGGAAGATTTTGCCCAAGCAACGGTAACAAAATCTGAAATTTAAGAAAATAATTTGTAAATTTAAATATCACATATATATTTTTACAGGTTAACACATGTATAAGCTCAAGGGTACAGCGGAAGATGTCGGCAGTGTAATCCGTGGCCTATTTACTGATGACCTATTCATATTATTATTATTAATTTATTAATAAGTTTATTTTTTTATTTATCATTTACTTTTATTTAATAAAAATCTGAATTTTAAATGAAAATTCAATAACAAAGTTTTATTTCATAAAGGTTAGGTATGACGGATATATAAGTTAGGTGTAACTAGTTATTGCTAACCAATATTAACGTTATGAATAACTAGTTAGCATTAACCATTATTAAGGTTATCATTGACTAATTTAAAGCAGCAGAGTAAACAGTACAGATATATGTCCTGTAGTCTTGTGAAATTAATTAGTTAGAGAGAGAGGCAAATTCACATGTACACTAGAGTTTCGGTTAGTTTTTTCATTTTGCTCTTAATAAACTAATAGAAACTTTAACCAATATATTGGTCAACACTACCGGTAATATAACTAGTAAAATGACCGGTAGTCTTCTTGTAGGGTAGTTAACAAATTTAAAAAAAAAATATGTATGCGAGAGTTTTTCTATTATGTATTTATTTAGGGCACCTAAAATCGAAAATTGCATTAAAAAACTTTTAAATAGAGTGGTTTTACAGTACAGTTTTGCAGTAAAGTCTACTGATTACTGTTAAAACCAGGCTTGCCAGATACTTTTTCCATTATCTCCAAACAAATCAAAAATATCCGTAAAAAATCACCAATTAGATAAAAGTTTGAACAAATTAATGGAGTTAAAATTCTTAATGTAATTCTGCCACATTTCCCAGGCTTGCCAGAAATTACCAAATTCAACAATATGTATTTATAGTTAAGACAGAGCTCTAATTCTTTGTTAAATTTACTTACAACATAGTTCTGAAAAACAGTAAAATTCAGAACTATCTTTCGTATTTTTTTTTTTTTTTTTTTTTTTTGAATTCCCAAACCTTTATAATTTTGTAAGGAACGCTTAGATTTTTATTACTTCTATTAAAAGCCCCTTAAACTTAAAAATAATAAATTTTGCCATTGTTCATTTTAAAAACTTCAGATTAATAAAAATTTTAGGTTTATCTTTCTTCGTAAAATCTTCAGATTGCATGCATTTTTCCCTTCAATTAATATGACGTTTAAAAGAAAAACTAATTTTTATTTAATACCTACAAAAAATGTAAAATGAATTATTAATGGGTAAAACAAGCAAACTTTGAAAAGGTTTCTAAGGGTTATTATTCTAGGAGTCGTTAACGTTTGTTTGAAGGAAATTTTCTAAAAATGTCTCAGAACATAGAAAATTCTGCTGGTGCAATTTCAGGTAATTTTTTCTGTTGTCATAGCTGAATTTTTTAGTGTTAGTATGGTCTGTTTTTTATGAGTGTAACTAATTTAAAATAAAATACCTAGTATGCAACTTTTCATATTCTAATTTTACTTACAATTTGAAAGAATTTACTTTAAACACTTTGAAAAATTTGTTTACTGGGTATAGAGTGTGGATGAGTGTGATAAATGTGATATGATAAAATATGGTTTTATTTGACACATGTCTTTTCGCTTTGTGGTTATTTTGGATTTGAATTTCTTTGTAAAAACTAAAAACAAAATAAATGAATTTTTTACAAATGATTCTTACAAGGAAGGACCGCTGATGGCTTCCCTCCGATTGCCATTAAAATTGAATATGCGATAAAGGGGACAGAATAAATAAGAATTAATTTCACAATTAAAGATTCAAATTTGGGGTCAGAAGTCCAAGCTCTCATATAAGTGGTTATATAAGTACATATTTGGTAACACAATTGGCATTACAAATCCCATTAATTTTATATGGGGATGTCACGCAAATCAATGACTTATCATTACTAAACAGCTTACGAAAAAAATGTATGTGGTGACTTATATGCTTACACTCAGGGAACTTCTGCTTTAAAAATATGTAGTTGTTTGGGTTGTAATACAGTTTCTTTATTTTTAATGTAAATGTCAGTCATTTGTAGAACAAATTCAAATATTTACTAATCTTGTAGTTCATTTAAAAAACAACTCACATCAAATTACTGTTTTATGATTTTACATTAATTTTTTACAGTTGTTTTTTGTTATTTAAAAAAATAAAAAAAAAATAAATGTTTGTTTATTTTTTATTACCATGTGGTTAATTTTTACTACAATTGTTAGTTATTAAAAAACAAATGACAATGTTAGTTGAATTTATTGTAATGTAAGTCGTCCTTTCTTTAAGTGAAATTTCATTTGTTTTCGACTACAATTGCAGTGGTCTTTACATACATAGTATTCTAAGTGGACTAATACCCAATAAAAAACGCTGCGTACCTGCAAGCAGGTTCGTAAGGGAGTAAGCCAGAAAGAATCCCTTACAAGCCTGCTTACTAGGCCGGGTCGATTTGTATGGAGGCAAAAAAATCGCTCAACGTTCAAGGAAAATCGTATTCTAGGGATCAAAATAAGAAACTTTGCCGAAGGAACCATACCTCTAAAACGAATTCTGATGTCCCGACTTTTGACCCGTAGGGTGAAATTTTGAAATATACCACTTTGACCCATTTAGAGTGCTCCAATCGAATCCAACCCAATCGAATATAATTTATACATTCATCTGCTAGAGCATCTTCCGGAGAAGAAATAGAGACCCTAATCTTGGAAAGACTCCTCCTACTTTCTGAAATATCTCTATCCCGAGATTTGTACATTTTGCTATAAAAACACGGCTAAAAAGACCTCTTTTAACTTAAATTTTAACCCCTTAACGGTTGCCTAGAATGATGATTTATGCATTAATCTGCTAGCGCGTCTCCCGGAGAAGAAGTGGCTCCCATAATCTTGGAGAAATTCCTCCTACTTTCTGAAATACAAAGTGGGCTTTTTCAAAATTTTACCCTACAGGTCAAAAGTCGGGACATCAGAATTCGTTTTAGAGTTATGGTTCCTTCGGCAAAGTTTCTTATTTTGATCCCTAGAATACGATTTTCCTTGAACGTTGAGCGATTTTTAAATCGACCCGCCCTACTGCTTACATATGCCATGCCACTTGGAAGCATTACTTTTGGGCAAACTAAGCGCTGATTTTAGCGCTAACAAAAAGCTGTGATTTAATGGCTTTCAGTAAAATCATATTTTATGTCTACATTATTACGATTAAAAGTAATAATATGAATATCATATAATTTATTTTACATAAAATTCCACAGATATTAATTTTTTGTTGTTAAAATTTTGACATATAACACAGGCCTACAATGATTTTGGTGCCGCTAAAAATAAAACAGATTTCAAGTACGTTCGGTACCCTGATAAAAAATTGATACTTACTTTTTTAATGCTACGTGTAGTTTTCGAGATTTCGCAAGGATAAATAAATTAAATAACATTTAATTAATTTATTAAAAAAACAAACTTTTTTACTACATATTCACCACAAATATAACAAAATGTATTTGGATTATTTACACAACACCTTCTCGAAGACGGCATATCGATATTATCATTAAATCAAAGAAATTAATTGACTATAATGACATTAAGTATAATAAAATACTCTTTTTAGGTTATGACCGATCGATACAAACCTGAACGTAGCTTCGCGATTTTGACAGCTAACCATGACGTCTTGCGGACTAATTAACCAAATTATAACATAGAATTAGCGGCACCAAACAAAAAATTTTTTTTTGTAGGCCTGTGTAATATAATCATTTTATTTTTTTACCGCTCCACGTGCTAGCTCTTCAGAAACAGTTAAATGACTAATTATTTTTTATTACATACTCGAAAACACCAAACACAATCAGAATTCACTCAGGAAAATTTGTACAGATCGTTTATAATACACGATATGAAACTTTCTGTATTACAACCTGCATCCTTATAAGGGATTAGGGTAAGCTGCTTACAACCTGCATTCTTGTAAGGGAAAAAAGTAAGCTCAATAAAATTTGTTGTTTATTTTTATACGAAACTTATTCGTTTGTTTTGCTGCTTATCAGTATCATCTAATAGTAAGCATTTACATCAGCGCATTTGTTTTATCCTGCTTCTGAAAACACGAACATTTTTTACTGGGTATGGACAAAAATTATGAGTCTAAAAATAAATTTTCAAAAAAAATAAATTTAATAAAAAAAAAAATATTTTTTATTAAAATTTTTTTTAATAAAATTTTCTCACGCGGGATTCGAACCTGGGACTCCAGGTATTCAGTCAACCACTCTACCATTTGAGCTATGTCGACATGGTATTCTTGATAGATAAAAACATAAATGGCTTTGCTTGCTCAAAATGTCATTACTTTCCAGCTTACCAAATAGCAAAAATAAGTAGTTATATATGTTTTTACTAGATATATGTATAAAATTACTGCATATATGTATAAAATAATGATTAAAATAAGTACTTATGGGTAACGCATTACTTTTTGCATTGAAAAAATTTGAAAATTAACTAGTTATAAGTAGATTATTATTTCTTGTAGGTTATTATTATATATTTTAAAGTAATGCAAAGAGTAAGCTGGTGTCACTACTGGTAGTCCGTAAAATAATGATATGTTATTACCGTTTCCATACTGGGTAGTTAAAACAATTAAATGGAGAAGAACTTGAGAATATTCTTATTTTTAACTGAAATTTCTGAAATTTGTAAGAATTATTTAAAACTTAATGACGTACACTTTTTTGAATTCATTTAAAATAAAGAAAATTTCGTAAGCAGCCCAGTGTAGAAAATAATAACCATATAAGTGGTTATATAAGTACATATTTGGCACTTGCAAGTACACAGTCGTCATTACAATAATGGGTTGCTTATAATGTAAATGAATTGTTGTGCCTCTAGTTTTCGTTTGTGATGTTAAAAATATATACCTTACCCTCATGTTTACAAAAATCACAAAGTAGTGTGTCTAAATATAGATTTTCAAAAAAATATTTGTAATATTACTTTACGTTTATATTTCATGCATTATTTAATTGATGATCTGTAAATAAATAAAAGGTAATATAAAAGGTAATCATGTATTATTACAAGGTAACAGATGAGTGTCCAATTATTGGTAACTTATTACTTTATGTTTTAAAATAATGCTGAAGGTAAGGAGTATACATTACAATGTAATGCATTAATGTTTCGAAATAATGCCTAAGGTAAGCAGTATTCACTACAAAGTAATGCATTATGTAACCCATTTTCGGTAACCCATTATTTTTTGTTAGTAAAGGAGTATACATTACAAGGTAATGCATTACTTTAGCGCACCCAATACCAAAGTTTTGCTGGTTATGCCAGTTTTTAGGCCTACTGGAGGCTCCAAAAAGATCTGGCAAGACAAACACATACACAAACATTAGGAAATTTTAAAGCTATGCAGAGAGTAAGCAGTTGTCATTACTGGTAGTCCAAAATGATATGTCACTACCGTTTCTACACTGGGCTTCTTCACAGAAACAATATACAAATCTGGTATCAAAGGAAAGGTATTTGGATGACCTATCCATTGGTTTACAAAAAACAGTAAAAATTTTAAAACAAGAATGTTTTGAAGAACTTTGAAACCCATTTTTGCACCATAAATATGCGATTGGGTAGGCATGTTTCTTACCAATTTTATATTGCTCCTCTATCTTATATCCCAGTTTCATAGAAATCTTGAGGAACCACCCAACAGACTTTTCTTGTTAAGTATACTACATATTTTATATTAATTGGAAACCCCATTGATTTACAGGACATTTGTATTTGTATTTCATTTGTTATGTATTTTAACAGTAGGGGTTTCTCATCAATGACACATAAAGTGTGAACAAATTCCTTTACCATTAGTTTTGAAGGAATAATCTCTATAATGCTTTTAACCCTCTACTGCATGAAACTCCAGATCTTCATGAAAGTTATACACACGTTTTCATACTAAATGGAAAATAAGTGAACACATAACATATCAAATTATTTTGTTCAATAACACTACTCAACAATACCTTAAAAATATGTTGAGGCATCAAAATTTAAATTTTATGGTGTAAGCAAAATTGTCATAACCTCATAAAGCATTCTTATATAAAATGTCCTTCAAATAAATAACCCTAAACCCTATTATATATCATAAGACCGGCAAAATTCGAGTTTTCCCAAATAATCGTGATTCTTTTTAAGTTTTAATATGTGACAAAAAAATGTTTGAATGTCTCTTATACTTTTCGGTGGTGTAATCATACATGAGACTAATTAATTGAATGGACTAATTAATTTATGATTTCATTACAATTTCATTGATATCAATTGTAATCATTTTATTTTCATTAGCATTTGTTTAATTAATGGTAATAAATTTTATTGGTTTGATTTCATTGATTAATGATATTGATTTTAAATTTTATTACCATTAGTAATGAATCAATTAAAGAAAGCAAATTATAATTGACGATAGATTAATTTTTTATGAAAAACCACAGGGTGTCTCAATTATTTGTTAACCCAAAAACGTACGTGAAAATAAAATTTAATCAGTCCGATAATAGAATGGAACATTGGTCCAAAATTTAACGATATAAAATGAAACGGGGAACGATTGAAATCGGAACACTGTACACATTGTTTTATTAAGGTTTGCAAAAATTTTGTTCGTTTTGTGATATATTGCTTAACTTTCGAGATACAAGCCATTTTACAAAATCGCGATATTTTAAAACGATGATGGTGATTTCATTATTTTACTTATTTGCGTGATAATACAAACATAAACATATGTTATCGGATAATTGAAAGTTAGTTCCTCGTTCCATTTCATTTTTTGCTCAATTGTTATTAGTTTCTCAGGCATTAGTGTGTGATTTCAGTAGCATTATTAGGACAAAAAATTTCATTACAATTGAATGGTAATGAAATTTTGTTGACATTAACATTAGTTAACTAATGCAAATGAAATTTCAATGCTAATGAAAAAATCCCAAGTATTGGTGTAATAGACATTTTTAAATATAATAAATACAATGAGATCTTTAATTTGAAGTAACTTTATTTAAATCCAAGCAAAAACTGTAATTTTAATATTTTTAATTTGCTTTAAAGTTAAAACCGCCATAATTTTTTTGCTGGTAAGGGTGAATTATTATTGCGAATGGATTTAGTATGCTTAAACGTCATTCATGTGATACAAAAAAAAAAAAATAAATAATTTTGCCTCAAAGTGTCAAACATTTTTGAAGTTCTGTATATCATGAGATCCACGATACATCACAAATGGCATTGACCGAGGGTCTTCAAATTTGATTAATATGTTAATAATATTTTTAAAATTTTTTGTTGATTTTAGCATATTAATTTCTTACTTTTGTTTAACAAAAATTTAGCTCAAATATAACAAAATTTTTGTAGATTAAAAAAGAAATCTAATAATTTTAACAGTTTTTTTCTGCAACGTCTTTTTTAACTAATTTTTAGTAGCTTTAGCAAAAACGTTTACAAATTTTTACAAAAAAATAGAACTTGTTTAGCTTGACGGCTTGACCGTTACTATTTAAATAAAAATTTTTTTATTGGATTTTAAATTTTAGTTGATATTTAACTCTGTACTTTTACAACTATTTGCTTGATTTGAATTTTTATTTTTTTAATAAACTAACCAAAGTATTTGACACTGATTAGTTTTCTCAGCATGTTTGCATGTTTTGACATGTTGGGTCTACAGTGTTTAACATGCCAATGTCATTTATACCCTTGAGTAATTGTTAAATATACACATACATACGTATTTGTAAATACACATACATATGTATTACCTGTCTACACTTGCTTATTACATTTATAAATAGAGTAAAGAAAACCGGAAGTAAGTATGTATGTAAATTAATAGGAAATGAATATTAAAGTGCAATATCCGTTTATTCAATTGGAAATAAAACAAGGTGTTTAAAAAGTCACAGTTGGTCACACACACACAATCAAAATGTTAAGAATTTTACTTGTAAAAAGTTAACAAGTTTGTAAAGAAAAAAAAAGAAAATGACAATTTGTCTGTTACTTTTTCCTGCAACAATTAATTACACAGTTAAGCACTAACGCCCGTATTCATAAAAAATCTTAATTCAGATTTCAAATACATTTTAGTTAAAACACTTAAAATGTAAAAACACGCTAAAAATTATTCGTGGTTTATTCAGGTGTACAATAAAATATAAAATTTTAGGAAAAAACTAGATTTTTAGTAAAAGTTAAATTCGCAAATATTTTGAAAAGTAGAGCTAATATCAAAATTTAGGGTTCACATTCGTGATCTACGACCTAAAATCTATTGGAAATGATAAGTCGTATGTACGATGCATTTTTACCCCCGTATTCATAACATTATTAAACAGCATTTCATATACATTTTAGTTAAAACACAAATGTTAGCCTTAAAATTGTATTCATAAACGAGTATTAGATTAAAATAACTATTTTAAACCTTGTGTAAAAGTTAATATTCTAATTTTGTTAAACTGTGTTATTTTCCTTTTGCTGTCCAGTCCTTTTCTTTATTTATTTTCTTGCACTTACTTTTCATTTCATTTTATTTCAATTCTTTTCTTTTTTTTTCTTTTACATTAATATATCACTTTTCAATTTAACATGCCACTTAAGGAATATGTTTCATTCGCAATTCGTAATTTTATTTTATTCCGTTCTGATTGCAAACATTAAAATGTAAAAAAGGAGAAGTATATAAAAAATATTTGAATTTTATTAACATCCCAGCGCAGAAACGGTAATGATATGTCATTACTTTCCTCGGTAATAACACCGGCTTACTCTCTGCATTATTTTAACACAAATAACTCGTTCATTTTCCCATTATATCAATACAAAAAATAAGGCGTTACCCATAAGTATTTATTTTTTACAATTATTTTAAATATAAAGTAATGATCTTAAAAATTTTAAAATTTATTTTTAGACTTATTATATTTTTTGATTTTTTGTAAGCTGGAAAGTATTGACATTTTGTACAAGCAAGTCATTTAAGTTTTTTATTCATCAATTATAACATGTCGATATAGCTCAGATGATAGAGCGGTTGACTTACAACCTAAAGGCCCGGGTTCGAATCCCGTGTGCTTACATTTTATTAACCAGAGCAGCAACCGGAGCTCCAAATAATGATTTGAATTTTTTAAAGCGATTCCTGGTAATGCTTCAATTTCAATTCAATTTTATTGTGTAAATCTCTTATATCTCAGTGGTGAAGCTACTGGTTATGCTTCAATTGATTTGATTGTGCAAATCTCTTATATCTCAGTGGTGAAGCTGTTGGTCTTGCATTGTTTGAACCGCATATCCCCTGTGACATCAATCGAAAATTTTCATATGCAATACGTGTATTTAAAGAAGAGAAAGATTAATACGATTAAAAATTCTCTAACGATGAGATGGACGAATCGTACGACGAACACAGCGAGGCGGCGTATAGTTTAACGGGGAAGAAGAGACGATGATATCGAGGAAAACGAAGGTAATATGGAGAAAGCGGCAGCTGTGGCAACCAAGGCCGTGCTCGTCCAGTGCATGTTGTTAGCGTCGACGGTGTGAAAAGAATTACTTAGAATCACCTTAGTGGTTGAAGAAAGAGGGTAGGTATGTTCCAAGAAAATATTGGAGTTGGAGTTAAATGTATGCCGATCATACATTTAACTAATATATGGCCACTGTTGGGACAGTTCGAGCGGTGGGAGCAAATTGTATAATTTATTAAATTTTATATATTATTACCATCACGTCCTAAGGAAGTGATGATTGGGAGTAGGCATGTTTTGACAAAATGTTTGGGTTCAACAATATTGGGGGTCGGTCATACATTTGACTCCTCTAAGGCCATTCTTGGGACAGTTCGAGCTGTGGAAGTAAGCAAATTTTATAAACAAATTTAATATTTGTATGGGTACTCCCTTAGGTAGTGGTGATAGGGGATAGGTATGTTCTTAGAAAATGTTAAGATTGAAAAACTATTATACATTTGACTCCTTTAGGAAAACCCTTGGTACAGTTAGGGCGGTGGGAGTACCTTCTAGAAAATGTAATTTGTATATGGGGGCTCTCTTAGTGAGTGGTGATACGGAGTAGGTATGTTCTAAGAAAATGTTCGGGTAAAACAAATATGTCAAAATAACCAATTTTTTTGTAAAATAAACTGAAATTTGTACATTTTACGAAATTTGTTGTAGTTTTAACAATAATAACGTATTTTTATGCATGGGGAGTAGGGTGGGGCGATTAGTATGGAAGGAAAAAAATCTTAATGGGCGCTTCGCGTTTTTGATTTTTGGGATTGTACTGAGCAAAAAAGTCCACTAGACCATACGTCTACGGTGAAAATCGAGCTTCCAGATTTTGACTTACAGTTTTTTCTCAGACTTTTGTCACGTTTTTTTTTGGATATTTTGGCCTATAACAGCTATTTTCGATCCAATACTAAGACAAGAATTGTAGCCAAGACAATAGTTAAGTACTCTCTAGTACATCGCAAAAGCATTGGAAGGCTCCTTCAGGCAGTTTTGGCCTTGTGAAAGTGCAAAGGAATGATTGATGCATTAATCTGCTAGAGAAGCTTCCAAAGAAGAGATTGATACCATAATCTTGGATAAGCTCCTCCTACTTCCTGAGATATGTCCATCCCACACATTGTTACTTTCACAAAATACGGCAAAAAAGCCCTATTTTGAAACTAAAAATTAACCCCTTAAACCCCACCCACAAATATGATTGATGCATTAGTCTGCTAGAGAATCTTCCAAAGAAGAGATTGATACCATAATCTTGGATCAGCTTCTCCACCTTCCTGAGATATGTCTATCCAACACATTGTTACTTTCACAAAATACGGCAAAAAGCCCTATTTTGAAATTAAAAATTAACCCCTTAAACCCCACCCTCAAATATGATTGATGTATTAATCTGCTAGAGAATCTTCCAAAGAAGAGACTGATACCATAATCTTTGAGCTCCTCCTACTTCCTGAGATATGTCCATCCCACACATTGTTACAAGCAAGTCAAAATCTGTTTGCAAGTCAAAATCTGGAAGCTCGATTTTCACCGTAGACGTGACGTATGGTCTAGTGGACTTTTTTGCTCAGTACAATCCCAAGAATCAGAAACGCGAAGCGCCCATTAAGATGTTCAAATGGGGAGCCATGGCGACACTTAGAGAAGTGTGACCAAGTTTTTGTAATAATTTAATTTTTGTATGGGAGCCACCTTAGAGAGTTGAGATAATGGGTAGGTATGTTTGGGAAATATGTTGGGGGAGACAAATTATTTGGGGTCGGTCTTACATTTTCCCTCTAGGGACGACTACAGGGAAATTGTGTGGCTTTTAGCGGATTGTTTCCCCTTTACCCCCATTTTGACCAGATGTGAAGCCACCTGCCCCCACTTAACCTCCCCCATTTTTTGGTTTATTCATTTTTATTATGTTTCTCACAAAACAAGGGCTTCTAGCGCATCCATACAACACTATCCCATACCTAATGTACACTATGGAGGATATAAAAAAAAATTGCTAGAACCAAATTAAATGCATGTACTTGTTTCATATTAACATTTTCAACTTGACAACATGTTGGCGAATATTTTTTATTTCCAATTGCTTGGTGTGCATAATTCCTTATTTTTAATATGCTTGAAAAAAAAATAAAATTATAAATGACCTTTAGCTAAAATATAACAACAAAAACCGAAATTATATATTCCAATGAATTTATTTTAATTAACTTTAATTAAAACAAGCAATATTTTTTGTGTAAGTATGAGAAAGAAAAGGAGAATTAAAAAAAGAAATCTGCAGCATTTGAAAAAGTAATACGTGTACTATGTAACAATATGTATGCATATGAATTTATATAAGAAAACAGAGACGGACTAACATTGTACCATTTATTTTTAAAGTGATATGAGTCCACTTGTTTTTAAATTGAGATAAAAAGATTTTTATGCAAGTTAAAATGCAAATTTTGTACAAAAATCTGCGTGCAATTGTTTAAAAATTTATACATGCATTTGTTCGAGTATAAAGTTTCAGAAAATTCATTATATAAGGTAGTCAATGCAAACAATTTGTTTGCTCATTATATCGAGTTTACGTTATATCGAGTATTCGTTATACCGGGCTTAGACTGTAGTTAAATTTTTCATATCATTAAAAAGTTTTAATAGATGTTTCGTAAGGAACATAATATGATCAAGTTTTATTTCCAATCAATACATAATGCTCTTAACCTATACAAGGAGAATCCGTTTATGGGTTCCGGCCGATTGCGGTGAACTACAGGATGGGCCAACTTCGACTGACTGATTTGTAATGCTTATAACTTTTTTATTTTTACAGTTTATAATTTAATATTTTAATTTGTTTTTAAATATACAAATACATATTTTATTTTAGACATAATTCTCGAATTATTTTTTCATATACTGTATGTTAAATAGATAAGTTTCAGTATAAAATACCAAATGCATTTGTAGTTTACAAACAAAACAAGCCCACACACAAATACACAATCAGACACAGTATTGCCAAAAACACATATATATATACATGCAAACGTGTCGTTCACACACTTTTTTTGGGTATCATATTTTTTTTTGTAGATAGTTATTTATAGCTTTTTTTCTTTTTTATTTTCAATAAAAGTTTTGAATAATATTATTATTGCCGTGATAGGTGCAAAATCAATTAAAGTATTAATTTAAAAAAAAAAATTTAATTAATAAATAAACATTGCACGGTTTTTTGTTTAACAAAAAACAAATGATCTTGAACTTGAATAATCTTGCTCACATCATAGTTTTTAGTAATTTTTATGACAAATGTAGTCATCGCATTTTTAACTACATTTGTAATTGTTTTAAGTTTTATTTTTAGTCCTTAGCAAGTGCAGGTTTAGCAACCAAATATTCTATTACATTAGGCTTTCGGTAGATCCAATCGAATTGTGCATTGACTATATACGCATGTAATGATTGGTATTGGCAAACGAATTTTATACCAATATTTAGCATTCACAAGTTAAAATATTAAATAATAGTATGATAGTTGTACATTGTAATGTAAACTCCTTATCTTTAGCATTATTTTGAAACATAAAGTAATGAGTTACCGATAATTGAACACTCATGGATTACCTTGTAATGATACCTTATTACCTTATTAACATAAAATAATGAGTTACCGATCATCAATTACATATTGCATGAATTATAAACGTAGAGTAATTATTAAAATATCTTTTTGAAAATCTATTTATAGACAAATTACTTTGTGATTTTTGTAATCTTGGTGTATATGTTTTTGATATCACGAACGAAAACACGAAGCAAAACAATTTATTTACATTTTAAGCAACACATTATTATATGTGTCGATAGTGCAGTTGGTGGAGTTCTCGCCTAACTAATTGCTAACAACCAGTGACCCCAGGTTCGATTCACAGCGTGACCACGTTATTTATTTAATTTAAAAAATATTTGAAATAACTTTTTTCATCAAATTTTTTTTATGAAAAGCTTGTAGGGGGTTACTTTTTCCCACCATGTTACTTTTTCCCACCATATAAGTAACCAATTACTTTAACCCCTACAAGGTAATGAGTCCTCCCCATTACTTCAAGGCTCATCACCTGTAAAATTCATCAGTGAAGTAAAGTGAAATGTAATGCGTGAAGCCCTATGGTGATACATTCCTTTACCCATTATTCGATAATGTGTGGTTTTACTGCAAATCAAAAGTTTTTCCAAAGCTTTATTAAATTTTTCGGTTAAAACTTTAGCCACCTATTGCTAAAGCTTTAAATTTAAACTATTAATTTTAGAAATGATTTTATGAAGCTTTAAATCTAAATTAAATTTAGTAAATTTTAATAAGATTTTTTAAGCACTAAATTTTAAAGTTAGTTTTTATTGAATAAAGCTTTTTATGACCATCCTCGTTTTACAAAGTTTTTTATAAATTATCTAAATTAAAACTTTTATAGCGGATTAATAGAGCTTTTTTATTTCGATTAAAATAAATAGTAGGTCAAACCTTAAATGTAGACTTAAATAAAAGCTTTTTAATTAAAATTATGGTTGTGTGAATTTTGTTTTTTATTTTTTAATGCGGGGTTTTTAATGCTATAAATATTTTTATTTCAACTTCAGCAACGGATTGTAAAGTTTTTGTATGCAATAACAACTGTAGTTTTGTTAAGCTTTTTGTTAAAATGTCAACCCGATCTTTAGATTTCTTTAACTTTGCTTAAACAAAAAAAAAAGTTATTGAAAATTAAAAAGTTTTCTGAAAACTCCTTTTTTTAATCTCACTCCTATTTTTATACCTTAATTACGGTCCTGTATATAGCACAAGTACTCACTCACACAACACACACACTTACATGCATCATAAATGCTTTTTAAACCACTTGGTAGATTAATAACATCACTTACTTTTCAGTGACTTTACTTTTGAACCATTTTATACTTTTTTTTTAATTTTTTGTCCTACCAACATTGTTACAAAAAAAAAAACAACAAAAACTTTTTTTATTGCACACTTCCGTTTCCGTTTGGCGCATAACGACATAATATACTTTAGTAGTATATGTGGCGGTTTACAATTACAACAGCAACAGCATCAACTTGTTACAGCAAAAACATTGAGGAAAAAAATACAAATTTAATCGTGTGACTCTTACATAAGTGAGTGTTAATTACTTAAATTATACACATACATATACATTCACAACGTATTTTATGTAGTATACCATAAATGCACTCGAAACAAAATTGTTAGTATAAACAGTTTTTTAAAATGGAAAATCACAGCAAGAAATTATCCACAGTGTAATGTGGGCCGGCAAGTCTGAATTTTGACCAATGTATCCTATAGGAGGCTAAGACAGCTTCTGGTCGCGAATTAAAAATCATTATTTTAAAATTCAAAATGGCGGTTCCGCACTCATCATAATCCAAATTATTGGACGTAATTTTTTTTTTTTTGTACAATGTACAAACATTTTGTTATTATTACAAAATTTTGGTGTGTAACAAATTTCTTAAATTTAGAAATTTTATAAATAATACGAACACGATTTCCTAAATTATTTTTAGCTCAAAGTACAAAAAAAATTGTCCCATTACAAAATTTTCGTAAATAGTTAAAACAAAAAAAAATTGTATAAGAAAATGTACAAAACTATTATGTATTTTAACATAATATTTATATATTTACAAATGGTTTTTGGGTTTTTACAAAATTTGGTAAAATTAAAAAAAAAAAACAAAAATTAGTTTTGAAAACGAAATATAATTTGTGTAAATTACAAAATGTTTCGTAATGCAAAATAACATGTTTGTTTTCAATTTATTTTTGATCAGTGGTGGTAATCATTAACTTCAAGCTCATATATTAGTTCTCATTTAGTGGGATAACTAGCTTATACGAATGTTTGAGGTTCGCATTTAGTTGTCACTTCTTTTAAAACGTCTTCTGCACTCATAATAATCCATGCTAAAAATACAAAAATAGTGTCAAACAAAAACTTTCGTAAAACACACAAATATTGGTATATTTTACGAAAGTTTTTGTTATTTTGACATTTATTGGTATTTTTATGCATGGATTATTATCAGTGTGAAGATGGCAACCTGGATAATTCCTGAAATAGTTCTTTCAGCACATTCCTGAAATTGGTCAATTAATAAATTGAAAACAAACACACTATATATTATTTGTTAGGACAATATCCTAATAAATAATTATAGAGTATGGCCTCGAAATTGAATAATTTTCATTGTCATTGCACAATTAAAGGTCGAAAAAATAAAATTTTTAATAAAAATTATATCAAACTTGTAAAAAATAATAACGGTATAAAACCGAAATACATTGCAGCATCCCATTTTAAGCTTAAGTCAACTTTGGATAATTTGTATTCGGAACTCATCGTACCCCCAACTTAACCAAATTAAAAACATTTCAAACAAGCAAAATAAATTTAATAAATAACAAATAAAAAAATTAAAGGATTTAATATAAACAAAAAAAAAAACATAGAATTTATTCGCAAATTTGGCGAAAATTTTGAAATTCAAATAAGTGTAATAAGGTCGTTCTAGAATTCAAAGGAAAATTTTTAACCAAATTTACAAACGATAAGTAAATTGTGGTTTAAGCTATTCCAGTAAAAAAAAATTCGTGTTTTTAGAGAAGCAGGATAGAACAAATGCGCTGATGTAAGTGCTTACTATTTATAATCTTACACTGAGAAACGAATATTTTTTGTATAAAAATAAACAACAAATTTTTTTCAGCTTACTTTTGTCCCTTACAAGGATGCAGGTTGTAAGCAGTTTTCCTTAATGCCTTACAAGGATGCAGGTTGTAGTGCAGAAAGTTTCATACCTAGAATTATACACGATCTGTGCCAGATTTGAAAGAAAACTTAACATTTTGAAATTATACAATATTCATATTATTATTTTTAATCGTAATAGTGTTGACATGAAATATAATTTTACTGAAAGAAATGAAATCACAGCTTTTGTAAGCGCTAAAGACCGAGCTTGTTTTGCCCAAAAGTAATGCTTCCAAGTGGGCATTCGCCATATAAAATTCATAAGTAAGCAGTTTTTTAATGGATTCTTTTTGTATATATTGATTTGAAATATTTTTTGAAGCTACTTATCGTTAATGTATAATTTTTAATTGGATTTTAAAAAAACTAAAAAATGTCACAAAAAACTTGAAACTTTAACTTCGACCTCTCGACAAAAATAAACGGTTTACCACAATGACTCAATATTTTACTTACACACAGAGAAAAATAAAGGTGTTTGCCAACTGAAATTCGGTTACTTCAACTTAAATTCGGTTATTACGAATATATTTGGGTTGGTACAACTCAACATTAGTTTTCACAACAAAGTTCAGTTAATTCAACTGAATTTTAATTGCAGCACGGAAAATATTCAGAAATCTAATGTAAATATCGTTGTACTAACTGAATTTATAAGTTGTTACCATTAAAATACACTTTTCAATGCGGTTGGCACTTTATTTCTCTGTGTGTACTAAATATTCAAGATCTGTCAGATTTAATTATAGAAACATATTTTCCCCTAACCTGAATCGGACTTTTGGCTGGCACACTGTACTGTAGATTATTATAGTGATTTTATTAATTAAAGTTTTTTTTTATATAAATATCTATTATTTTTTTATTGTATAAATTAAATATTGTATACTCAAAACCTTATTTACAGCTGGTATTTGAACAAACAAAAATCATTAGATTGTGCTAACTTACGTTTAACATATTTTTACTGACTTCATTTTTTTGAGTGTACTCCATACATTTGAAGACATAATTAATGCATATGTAACAATATGTGTATGTGTGTATATTTTTAAGGGTTTATGAAGGCTACATCAGGTTATTAAACATATAAATTTCTGTGTATGTATGTGTAAGTTATAAAATAATATTAAAAATACAAGCGAAAAAAAGTAAAATGTGAGCAAAGTATGTAATTATATACTCAAACATTGCCCATAAATGAATGACAAATTACTGCAATAAGTGTAACAATTAAATATTAAATGAAAACAATGAAAAATATAAAGAAAACGAAGAAAATAAAACAACAATAGCCCAACGGCAGAAGTAATTAACTCCCAAATTTATTAAAATGAAATATATGTTCACATTTAACCATAAATGACTTTTTTAATGTCTGGAGATTTAATAATTTTGTTTTTTAATTTATCATTTTAAAAACATTTTTCAGATATGAGTAAAAAAACAAGAAAAAGGAGCTAAAAGATAACGCAGTCCTGCATGGTACAGTTATAGAAATAAAAAGGGGGTGGATCTATAGATTTTAAAACGAATTCGATCTAAGAAATTTAGTAGATTTTAAAGGAATTTTAAGTCAAAATAACAAAAAATTACTATATTAACCAAATATAAAAACTTCTAGACTACCCAACCAGAAAAATACGAACGGCAAAGCATTGGCCCAGTGCTTTCAACGGTGGTATGAGCGTGGGCAGAGCGTTGAATATCTGAAGATTTAAGGGCTTTGCCAACCCCAAAATGATAACACCGGGCAGGGCTTGGCCGTTCCTTTTTTAAAACGTTGGCAAAGCACTGGCAATGAGCGTTTTTCCAGTACCAAAACCATAATTTTAAAACGTTGGCAAAGCATTGGTAGAACAACCAATAAAGTGCTTTTTTAATAATATAATAAGTGTTTTGCCAACCCTAAAATATGAACACCGGGCATTGATTGGCCGTTTCTTTTTTAATACGTTGACAAAGCACTGGCAATAAGCGCTTTGCCAGTACCGAAACCAAAACGACCAATAAAGTCCTACTTAGTAATTCACTTCAGTTAAGAGTTGTATTATTTCTTATTGAATGATTTTGGTAATTTGAACAGAAATAACAATAGGCTTGCTTCAGCTAAGTTAATTACAAAATAACTGAATATTTTTTTTATCAAATTATTTTTGTGATAAATTAGCACGATTTTTTACTACAATTTTACTAAAGAAAGAAATTTAAAAATAAATTTCTTAAGTAAAATTTTAGTACAAAAACTATACTTTGTGCTGACTATAATAGGAGACCTTAATATTCTTATCTTCAAATCATAAATTGCAATTTAGTTTTGAATTTTTCCACTCTTGTTGTGAACAAGGGATGAGCCACTGTTTTTATTAAGTTAACGGTTGTAAATTTTGTAAATAAGTACAATCCATATTTTGCCAATGTTGGGAAAGCGTTCTAAGTCAGTACTGTGACAGTGCTTTTTTATTTTTACGGTTGTAAATTTTGTAAATCAAGTACTGGCAAAGCACTTTTTAGGAACGTTGGTAGATCGTTCTAAGCTAGATTTGTGCCAGTGCTTTTATTATATTTACTGTTGTAAATTTTGTTAATTAAGCACTGGCAAAGCACTTTTTACTAACGTTGGCAGAGCGTTGTAAATCAGTGCTATGCCAGCACTTTATTTGTTGGATCATTGGCAAATAGTGCTCTGCCAGTGCTTGATTTTTCAGAAAATTGGCAATTTCTAGCTGGGTATACTTATGGTAAAGTATTTTCACGTCTTGTGCAATTTTTTTTTTTTTAACTAATGTGACTAACCAAAATTCAACTTAATTTTTGTCCGATGGGAATGTCGAGCAAAATAATGGCATATCATTACAAAACACCTTACAAAAAATAGAAAAATATGTGGTTACCTATATGCTTACCAGTTTGGACAAAAATAATTAGTTCCCGATTTAAAAACATTAATATGATACTTTATATAATCATACGTAATTTAATATGAATCTTAATACAGTTTTATCCGAGAAATGGACCCATATAATTATATAAGTTTGCAATAGTTTAGTTCTAATTTGATCATATAAGATTAAATTACATCCGAATAATGGCGCGTTACAGCTTAATCCGATTTTATATAGTGTTATAAATTTATATCTGAACTGATACTAATATATACAATCCGGTTTTTGAATTTAAAACTTCATTGAAATCCAAAATATTGGCAAAAACAATTACACAGAAAAAATGATGGGCCAAAAATACCTAATTAATCGATTGTTTAAATAGCAATGGCAATTTAAACAATTTTTTTAATTGATTCAATTAAAAAATTTATTGAATTTTCTAATATATCCATACAGTTTTGACAACATGTAAACAAAATTTTTAAAAATTTGCAAACTATTTTTTTTTTTTATTTTATTTAGATTAAATAATCAAACAAAGGTTTAATTATATCAATATATTATTTAATTTGTAAATAAAAAGAAAAAAATCGCAAATGATTAACTTTTAATAAGATGCATAGTTTGCCGGTTTCAAATACACGCAAAATCGTAGTTATTTCACTAGAGTTTGCAGCACTCTTTTTGTTGAGATATTCGCAAGAAAACTTAAGTTAGTTTCGTGTTTTATCTGTGGTAATAAAAGTGCACATGTGGATTTAAATAAACCTTATCGAAAAAGGACAATTAAACTATTATTTTTGTAAATAATTAAATTTTCAATAAGTATAAGTGTCATTAAACTATCATTTTATAGTTGTGTGTGATTTTTTTAAGAAAGCAATTCAATTACAAGAAAAAGTTCAAGGCAAGACAAGCAATATAAAAATTTTGTCTTTACTTTTATTTGTTTTCTTATAATAAATTTTTTTATTAAAAAGCTTTAATTTTATTATAAATAAAATGTCAATTTAATTTACAAACCTACATTTCTTTTTTTATTTAATAGGGAGCTTATAACAAAAATAAAAAAAATACGAGTTTTCAATTAAAACTACCATTGTTTTCTTCTCAAGTTTCAATTAAAGTTTTAATCAATTTAACTAAACCTTTTAATTGAGGTTGTTAAGAAAAACAATTACTCTTTTTTTTTTAGTTAGTCTCTTTACAGGAAGAAGAAGAAGAAAACATTTTTATTGAAACATTTTACGGACACAAGGGATACACCAGACTGCCGCAGTTTCGTCCCCCTCCTGGGACTCGTCAGTGGTTAATTTATGTGTCAATTGAACAAAGTATTTTATATTGTTAATTTTGCTCTATATGAAAAACTTTTTATTTTTTGGTGTCGTACTGTGATTTGAACTCACGGTCTTAGCATCAAGCTATGCATCGTAATCTCACCTCTTAACCAGTTGAGCCACGATCGACACAGCGTTGACTGCGACTAAATTGGAGTTTGGTCACACTACGTCCACACAAGTATTGTTTTGATCAGAAGAGACAGAATTAGCTAATACCAATGCACAATTCATTTCTCAACTAGAATGCTTTTTCTTCTTAATCCTATCTCTTTTTCACAAGTACTCTTTTAATTGATATTATTATTATTATTTTAATTGAAAGAGATAATACTATCATTTCAGTGGTAGGTGCAAAATCAATTAAAATTCAATTCAATAAAATTTTTAATTGAAACCCGTTTATAGTTTTTTCTGGGTACTGTCAAATATGGGTTTTGCTTCTACAATTTTAATGGTTGAAATAACCAAAATTCAACCATTTTTAATCGTTGTTTTCTAAAAACAACTTGACTAATAAAAATAAAATTTATGAGGCTATTATAGGCAATTATTTTCTCATTTTATTTCAATAAAACAGATTTTTTAATTTTAATATAGTTTTGTAAAAAAATTTCTTCAGAGCTTAATCAAGGAAAACTAATTCTGCAAGAGTATAATAAAAATACAAGTGTTTTCATACGTTTGATAACAAAAAGTGTTAAAGAAATATATTCTACGGCAAGAAGAGTTATTAAAAACTTTAATGAACGGTTGTCGATTGAATGAAAGCGTGGAAGTGGTGGTGAGCATGGCCAACCTAACCTAACCTAAAGTGATTTAAAAGCAGCGGAAAAGGTAATAGAAGCTTTTTAAAAGGATCTTAACATTTCAACTCGAGCAGTCAAGAAATTTCAAAATTTTGTTCAGAATATCAAAAAGAGTAATCGACTCAAGTGTTATAAAGTTCAGGTATGTCCAGGCAGGAATGCAAAGCAAAATTTATCAGCAAAAACACGCAGTCGACGCCTTTACGAAAAACAATTAACAAAATATAATTGGATGATGAAACATATTGCTTTGCAAACTTCCGGTAGATTGCAGGGTAAGACTTTTACACAGCATGTAGTCGTGGTGATGCCCCAGATTAATGTAAACAGAAAATTAAGTGCGCACCGCTTTCCAGAGGTGGCATGTCATAATGTCCAATGACATAATGCCCATGGATGTTATGTCACTCGAAAAGTGTCATAATGTTCATGGACTTTATGACAATTTGGAAAATGTCGTAATGTCCATGTACATTACGACATTATTTTTTTGTATATTATGTTACTTTCAAATGTGGCATAGCGTCCAGACTTTTTAAAATAAAAAGATTAATAATATTTAGTATATCAATACAATTTTTTTAAATATTCTTAGTAGTATATCACAAAATAAAACTAAATTTCTAAATCGTGTAATCGCACGCAGAAAAAACTTTTTTTTTGCGAAGCCGCCTGCCGCGTTCTACGGAGGAAAAAAACCCCTAAGAGCGGCCGCCACACAGAAAAACTTGTTTTTACAAATTACTTGATGTCTTAAAAATATATGATTTCATCGGATTCAACAAGTTCTTCCGGGTGGCTGCCTTCGGCCGCTCCTAGGGGTTTTTTTCCTCCGTAGAACGCGGCGGGCTGCTTCGCGAAATAAAGTTTTTTCTGCGTGCGACACAAAAGAAACTTCAAAATTACTGATCTGTTTCCACACTAGAGTATAATGTCCATGTACCTTATGTCGTAACACGTTTTCTTCGTAACACGTATAATATTTTCTTCCTCTAGCTTCCGATTTTTTTAAATAAATTTGATTTTCGACTTTTACTTATATCACATTTTTCTATTTCTTCTTTTGCCACTCATTATTTCAAATTCAAGATTTACCATTATTTTTAATCACTTTAATACCGATCTTTACTTACCAAAATTCTAGCAAGAACTGTGTTCCTTTTGGTAAAATTTGTATTGCTTTTTGTATTGTATTGCTATTATTTACTTTACGACAATTTTAAGAACCGTTACAAATGCATAAAATTTACCAAAATGTAATTTTAATAGAAATGAAATAACTCCCAACAAATAAATGAAATAACTCCCAACGATAAAATCACATTTAAAAATGAAATAACTCCCAGCAAAAGTGAAATAACTCCCAATGCCAAAAAAGAGTGAAATAAATCCCAACAAAACCTGGTTGAGAATTATTTCATTTGGGAGTTATTTCATAACGAAATAATTTCTAACAGAAGATTGTGAAATACGCATTGGAAGTTATTTTATAGTGAAATAAATCCCAATTTATATGGAAACTTTTTGGGAGTTATTTCATTTTTTTTTTTTTTTTTGAGTTATTTCATTTGGGAGTTATTTCACGGTACCTAAAAAAGCCGCTGTTACCATTTGTAAGATTCACACTACAAAACCTTTATTTTGGCCTGACCAGTTATTTTGGCCTGCCAGTTTTATTTATGCAAACGCCACAATTGATGGTATAACAACAATAAAATCGACTTTGTACAAAAAGAAAACAATCCTCTAAATTGTCCAGAACTACGTCCAATAGAAGAATATTGGTCAATTATAAAAGCAACTTTAACGAAAACAGGAATGACAATGTCAACTGTAGAAAAGTTCAAATCTAAATGGATTTTGGCAGCCAGAAAAGTGAAGTCTCGTGCAAAAACTAATGAGACGAATTCGATAAAAATGCGACGAGTTTACATGTTTTATGTGTTTTTAATTACATACAATATACGTAATATATTTGAATTAAGGCATAAAATGTATTATTACTCTAATTATAGTAGGAGCAGAGATACCTACTATAAATAGGGTAAATTTACATGAAAATTTTAGTGTGAGATGTAGTTCATAAATTTTTGCCATAAATGTAGTTGCAATATTAACTGCGAAAATTTATGCATTAAAGCAATATCAAAAAAAAAAAAATTGAAATTCCATATTACCGGCATTTACTCTAAAACTTTTGGAAATTTTTGACAATATTAGATACCAAATGTTTTGCAAATCCGTTCATTTAAATTTACGGAAGCCAAATAAAAAAAGTAATGGGGAAGGGGTTTAGGTACCGTTAAATAGCTTAAAAAGAGTTGTGCCAGTGCATAATTAAAAAACAAAAAACTAATGTAGAAAATAAGCACCGATAACAAAAATTTGTTATAAAATAAAAAAACTCATGTTATTACAACATTATATAGCAAAAAAAAAACGAAATGGACAAGAAAATATAACTTCAATAAAAACTACACAAATTTTTACAAATAGCAGCAACAAAGAAATAAAAAATAACATGGAAAAAGAACAACATTTCACCAACATTCATAGAGATTTGTCGCAACAAATAAGAAAGCTTTTCATGCATCATTGTTGACGTCATGATCATTATGTTGATGTTTTTTTACAACGTACATACTCATGTTGTTGTTACACAAATAGGGGCTTTCCAAGACAAATGTCCTGCAAAAAAAAGATATATTCTAAAAATGTCAAACTTGCAGAATTTATTGTTCCATATAATACAAATAAAAATGGAAAACCTTTTTAAATTTTCCAAATAGTAGGCGTGGTTAAATATCGACCAATTTAGAAATTTTGTATAATACTTTAGAGGACTAGAAGAAATATGCCGTCAAATTTAATGCAAAATGCTTGGACAGGACGGCATATACCGTTAACAATAACTTGGTGGGACGGTAAAAGCTTCTAGACGTGTCCTGTGTTACCAATTTGGAATTGTGCCTGGGGCATAACGGCAATATTCGCAAAATTAAATTGTTAAAGAACTTCTCATAATTAATTTCTTTTATTAATTATAATAGTTTTGCTCTAGTCCATGATTATATATAATTACTATATCTTCAGTAATTCCGAAGATATAGCCTATGAACTGACCGCAACTGAGCTATAATTTTTAAGTGTATCATAAATTAGTGCACTCAGGGAACTTCTGCTTTAAAAATATGTAGTTGTTTGGGTTGTAACACATTTTTTTTTTCTTTTCAACGTAAATGTCAGTCATTTGTAGAACAATTTAAATTTTTTACTAACCTTGTAGTTCATTTAAAAAAAAACAAACCACATCAAATGACTGTTTTATGATTTTACATTCATTTTTTACAGTAATTTTTTATTATTTAAAAAAAATTTAAAATAAATGTTTGTTTATTTTTTGCTACAATTGGTAGTCATTTTCTGAACATTAAAAATCAAATGACAATGTTACACTCAAATAAAAAAATTAGTAAGGTCAGCAAAAAATTTTGCTGAGCCAGCAAAATTTTAGTCAGGAGGGTGCTTGCAAAAAAATTGCTAATGTTAGCAAAATCTTTTGCTGAAAATCAGCGAGCTGATTTTTAGCAACAAAATTAGTAGATTCAGCAAAGGTTTTGCTTAAACTTAGTGGATTAGAAATTACAAACCCCTTGTTAAACATTAATAAAATTTTTGCTGAATATTAGTGGACTGAAAAAAACTCAAAAAAATTTGTAGAAAACTTTTACTTTAGTTAATTTATTTTGCTGAAAATCATAAAACATATTTTTGTGATTCTTTTTAAAATAATTTACAATACGTTACAATATATAAAAATTTTCATACTCCCACATTGACGACATGAATTAATGTAATATCTGCAAATATATAGAAATAATTATATATAACATGAACAAAATTATCTTTCAACTAATTACATCAATTATTGTCTAAATGATGCTATCTTTTAAAGGAACGCTAATGCCGCAGAAAAATATAGAAACGAAACGAAAAAATAACAAAATGTAACATATACAACCCTTTTTTTTGCAATAAGAAAAATGAAACATAAAAATTTACCTAAGATGTATGTCTTTTTCTTTCGCTTTAGTCTGTCTACCTTTTGTATATTTGTTATCAACTTGACCACTCAATTTGACTACAAATACACATTTAATCTTTTTTTAAATTTAAATATTTTATTTGGCCTTTTATTTAATTACTTTCACAAGCCGTTGAAAACGCAAAATTTAAGTTGTTTCAATCCACAATTTTGTTTTATGTATAAAAAACAGATACAAAAATCTACCATGGTTGATTTTTTTTAAGTATCTTACTAGAGTTGTACGTTTTAGTATAATTTTCCTCGTCACTGCTACATCTTGACATCTAATTCATTCTGCGTATAAATTTGAGTCTGGTTGTCGTTCACACTATTGATGTGCTAATCAGCACAATTTATTTTAGCAAAATAAATTAGTAAAACATTAGTAAAATATTAGTAAAACATTAGTTCAAAACAGTTAAGTGCTGACTAAATATAACTAAAATTCTAGTTTAAAACATAATTTTAGCAAAAAATTTGCTGAGAAATAGTATACCTGATTTACAAGATGTTTTACTAACTTCTCTACTAACTTATTTTTTTGAGTGTAGTTGAATTTACTGAAATGTAAGTCGTTCTTTCTTTAAGTGACATTTCATTTGTTTTTAACTGCATTTGCAATGGTTTTTAGCTACCAGGCGCGGATCCAGGAAAAGGTTTTGAGGGGGGAACTTAGAGTATTTTTAATTAATTTTTGAATCTTGTTTACATTTTTTTATTGAAAAATATCATATTGGGGGGAATTCCCCATTCCCCCCCCCCCCACCCCTTTGAAACCGCGTCTGTTACCTACATAGTATTCTAAGTGTGGTTGCCACTAATTTAACACACCCGTTTTTGTTACAAAGAAATTCATTTAATTCATTTATTATTGAACGAAACTTTCAAATTTTTTTTTGCCAATATTTAATTCGGTGACAGAGTAATTTTAGTGCTCCAAGATTTTGGTGCAATCTGTTACCCACCGTTAAAAATAAATAAAAAACTAATATATGGACTGACCACTAATTTAATACACTTTAATTAATGCTTATATTTGACCAGCATTAAGCAATTTTTTCATTCTTTTTGAGTTAGTTGGAATGTTAGTAATTCTGTTTATTGATTTTGATGCGCCTTTAGATAAAAACTTTTGCATTTGAGATTTCAGATAATGTAATACCAATTTTTACATTTTTTTGCAATTCTTCAATCATAAAATCGCAAGAAATCCAGTGACTTCAAATATAATAACCTCAAACATATGTTTTTTTTGGAAAAAAATGAATTTTGAAATCACAATTGAGAAGTAGCGAACTATAATTTCAACCAGTTTCACTGCATTCATCCTAGTAAAAAAATGTATCCCAGAACCGTGCAAATATATAGTAATTGGTAATATATAGTTTTATCCAAAAAAGATCAACATTTTTCTGGTGTGGACCGATATATAACTATGAATAGGTCAATATATCGTTTTATCCAAAATGAAATACATTTTTTTCAATATTACATAAGTTTGGTTTGTGTTATATCTCATATATAATTGTATATCTGATATTAGATTATATATTGATCGATATGTAATAAGATGTAATTATATGTGGCATCGTATTAAAAAAAATGGAGAAACAAATTTGTATATATTACCATACATTAACTTGTGTATTTACATATAAATACAATTGGAAATTTAAATATTAAATATTATTTAAATATTAAACAGCATTTCAAATACATTTCAGTTAAAACACAAATTTTAACCTTAACGCTTCATTCATAAACGAATATTAACTTTTACACAAGCTTTAAAATAGGAATTTCAATCTAATATTCGTTTATGAATACAGTTTTAAGGCTAAAAATGTGTTTTAGCTAAAATGTATTTGAAATTTAAATGAAGATTTTTTATGAATACGGGCGTGAGAGTTTGACAATAATGCGACACACTACTTCATGAATCGGGGCAGTTGGCTTGCAAAACCCTCATATATGTATGCTCAAATAAATGTATATAGTGCTTGTACACTTAGAGTACTATGTAGGTAAAGACCAGTGCATATGTAGTTAAATACAAATGAAATTTCACTTGGAGAAAGGTCGACTTACATTTCAGTAAATTCAACTAACAATATCATTTGTTTTTTACTGTTCAAAAAATGAACCACAATTGTAGTAAAAATGAACATATGCAGTAAAAAATAAGCAAACATTTGTTTTATTTTTTTAAATAAAAAAACCACTGTATAAATTGAATGTAAAATCATAATACAGTAATTTGTTGTGGTTTGTTGTGGTTTGTTTTTTTTTAAATCAACTACAATTGTAGTCAAAACTGAAATTTCTTTTACAATTGAGTGTTTTTTCACTTAAAAATAAAGATACTGTATTACAACCCAAACAACTACTAATATTTACAACAGAAGTTCACTGAGTGTACTTCTAACATTGTAAGAGTTTTGAAAAATATAAAATACTTAAACGGGCAATTGGTATTTGTCACTGCAACACTGATAATATGTGCTATATTTTGCATTAAAAGAAAAAACTACACATATAAATATTTTTAACTACATAGCAACATATGTAGCTTTCCAAGCCAAATGTCCAAGCCCGTATTTGTTCTCTATATGAGACCAAATAAAATGTAACAACTTTTTTAATTTTTCCAATTTGTGGACAAAGTGGTCGTTAACAAACTTCGAGCTCATTTTTAGTATATTATTTACAAATATTAAACTGAATTCGTCAAATGCTGCAAATTTTACTATATCAGTATATTTTTTATGAAGAATGTCATAAAAAAAATTTTAATTCAGAATAAGTTGAAAGCTTTTTGTGAACAAGAAAACTCAATTTATATAAAAACTGGTCAAATTTATAAAAGAGGTTATATATTTTTCTATCGACCCAGAAAGTTTCATAGTGTAACTCCTATTTTTGAGAAACTATTTGCTGAATATTGTCCTTCATAAATATTTCAATTTTTGTATCTGTATGGCGTATGTGCAATAATTAATACATATAATAAAATTCCTAATCCTAATTTATGAAGGAGAATAAATATTCAATGAATATTTTTTTCCAAAACTAATACGCGTTACTCGATAAAATTTTCTGGCTCGATAGAAAAACACCTTACCTTTTTTTATAAATACAAATAATTTAAAAACTTGTACCATTTTTGTATTCGTATAATATAGGAGAAGAAATGCTGCAAGTTTGATATTTATACGATACAATTTTAGACTTAGCGGGACATTTGGCTTAGAAAGCCCCATGTGTATGTGTAAGTAAAAAATATATAGATAAATATATTAACAATAAGGGACCTCCTTTCCAAAAAAAAAAAAATGACTTCGTTAAAAAAACTCCTTGTGCGAATTTTAGTTGAGCAATATTTACTTAGCTCATTAATAGCACCAAAAAAGAATCCAAACTTTGCAGATATGCATAAAAAAGTTTTCGAACTTTTTATGCCTAAAAGCGGCCTCTAGTGAAAATATTAGCAAAGTTGAAACGTTAACAGGATATAAATTCTAAACCGTAGATGATATTTTAAAAATTTTAATTTTGTATAATTCTGTGAAGGAATCTTTTTTATAAAATATATAAAAAATAAAGTTTTTAGGTTAAACGATTTTTAAATTTGTGTTTACAAATATTGTGGTTTTTGGCCATTTTCAGAAAGTGCCATATGGCAACCCTGTCATTATAATTTTAAAGGATGTAATACTACATGCATGCTAAAACCAAAAGCTACTAGTTTCTAAAAACTACTTGTATTAAATTGTCAAATTCCTTGCAAATTTTCAAACAAAAACTAGACATTTTAAAAAAATCTAATTTTTGGTTGTAATATAAATGAGTATAATACACTCAAATAAAAAAGTTAGTCAAGTCAGCAAAAAATTTTGCTGAGGCAGCAAAATTTTAGACAACAAAATAAGTAGATTCAGCAAAAGTTTTGCTAACTCTTAATAGATTAGAAATTAAAAAACCCTTGCTAAAAATTAATAAAATTTTTGCTGAATATTAGTAGACTGAAAAAACTCAAAAAAGTTTGTAGAAAAATTATACTTTAGTTACATAATTTATTTGCTGAAAATCAAAAAACATATTTTTGTGATTCTGTTTAAAATAATTTACAATACGTTACAAAATATAAAAATGTTCATATTCCCAAATTGACGATATGAATTAATGTAACATCTAATAACAATAGAAATGATTATATATAACATAAACGAAATTATCTTTGAACTAATTACATCAATTATTGTCTAAATGATGCTATCTTTTAAAGGAACGCAAATGCCGCAGAGAATTATGGAAACGAAACGAAAAACTAACAAAATATCACATATACAACCCTTTTTGCAATAAGAAAAAGGAAACAGAAAAATCTACCTAAGATGTATGTCTTTGTCTTTCGCTTTAGTCTGTCTACTTATTGCATATTTGTTTGCAATTTGACCACACAAGATTATTAATATATATAAACATTTAGCTTACAAATAAACATTTAATCTTTATTAAATTTAAATATCTTTCAGTCTGGTTGATGTGCTAATCAACACAATTTTTTTAGCAAAATAAATTAGTAAGACATTAGTAAAATATTAGTAAGACATTAGTTCAAAACAGTTAAGTGCTGAACAAGTATAACTAAAATTTTAGTATAAAACATAATTTTAGCAAAAAATTTGCTGAAAATAGTATTCCTGATTTACAAGATGTTTTACTAACTTTTCTACAAACTTATTTTTTTGAGTGTAGTATGTAAATAAAAACCAGATATTATTTATGTTTTGAGTGCAAAAAAATAAAATGTCTTTAATGTTTTAGGCTTTGTGCATTTAAAAATTTCATGGCCCGATCGGTCAGACTTGCATAAATTGCATACAATCGATGAACTAGTTACAGTTACATTTTCATGCTTCCTCATCAATTTGATTGTTATCAAAAATATAGAAGATTATTTTTTTTATTATTTTTAAATAATTTTTGAAAAAAGTCCCATCAAAAAAAAGTTCTAAAACTAATTTTTTCAAATAACACAGGCCTACAATGATTTTGGTGCCGCTAAAAATAAAACAGATTTCAAGTACGTTCGGTACCCTGATAAAAAATTGATACTTACTTTTTTAATGCTACGTGTAGTTTTCGAGCATTCATCTCTATATTAAAGTAATCAACGTATGTCTTCTTCACTGCATCTGTAATAGGTTTTCTAAACTTTTTTACTACATATTCACCACAAATATAACAAAATGTATTTGGATTATTTACACAACACCTTCTCGACGACGGCATATCGATATTATCATTTAATCAAAGATATTAATTGACTATAATGACATTAAGTATAATAAAATACATTTTTTAGGTTATGGCCGATCGATACAAACCTGTACGTAGCTTCGCGATTTTGACAGCTAACCATGACGTCTTGCGGACTAATTAACCAAATTATAACATAGAATTAGCGGCACCAAACAAAAAATTTTTGTTTGTAGGCCTGTGTAATCTTCTGAAGTCAAGGTGTTAAGTAATTTAAAGGTTTTTAGATTACTTAAATATATTTTTCCTGTAAAAAAAATATAGCCGTTTAAAAGTATTGGGTCGAAAAGTCGAAAAGGAATACTGTGTCAAAAATGACTTAATAGTTTTTGAGAAATTTTAAAATTTAAATTTTTGCAAATTCAAAACAGATTTTTGCAAAAAATGTTCGATCAAATATTTTGATTTTTATCGCATAATTGTTTTGAGATATTCGAAATGATAGTTTGTACTTTTGGGTTAGATCTAGTTCAACTTTGGTTATCACAACCAATAAAAAATTAAAATCGCAATTTCAAAACACAATTTATAAAAAAAAAAAATCAAGAAATGTTGGTAATTATAAGTGATATATTGGTAAAATAAACTATACAAATTGTCAAATAAAAAAAATTTAGCAAAAATTTTTAGAAAATAGAAAATTTCGTGGATCAGGTTTTAAAAATATATACGGGGGTATTATTGCAGGAAATATTAGGTAAAATAACTAAATTTATGAAAACATTGTTTTAAAATCGTATTTATTCGTTCTCTTATTGAAATTTTGAAAACTTCAATATTGACAAAATGTGGCAACAAAAGCAATTCAAACTCTCGGCCTAAATTTTGTGTGGCTGCTATGAAGAAGAACCTAAATTATGTTTATGTGTTAGAGACATCAGAATCGGAGGTATTTTTAGAACAATTTTATAAAAAACAAAAGTTTTTTTTAAAGCTCTGCCTATTCTGGAGGCTCTAGCTTTTCTAAAACTTCGGGTTCTGGTGAGAAATTTAGCCAGATCGAAATACTAGTATCAACCTAGCTAATATATTTGATTTGCTTGGTTTTTGTAAATATGCAGAGGTTAGAAACTCGATATAAATTAAACATAACATAAAAATAATCTCGATGTATATAAAAACAAAAAACTAATAGTGTCCGACCGAACAGTTCGGCCGGAAAATGCATTTGGTCTGTACTCGGTATTTTAAAGCATTATGGACAAATTTAGCGGATTTAAAAATGTTTATTGCTCTGATTAGATGCTATTTTGAGTGTCAAATTTGAAGAAAAGTCTGTAGTTAAGCAATGAATTTTCAGTTCGGCCTCAGAAAGTTCGGCCAAACTTTTAACTTTATAGCTAAACTTCGGCTTTTCTCTTAAATTTTATACACAAAATCGAATTAAATCGGCTCAACAAACATGTTTCCAATACCAAAATTTGTCATCATTGACTCTAGATATCAAAAAACCGACAAAATATAGGGTTTTGGCCGAACTGTTCGGTCGGACACTAAAAACTAATAAAACTTTAAAAAAAAGTTTAAGAATTAAAAAAATTTAAAAAATGTTTGTTTCATTTGGTTATAATTTTTTAATCAATTCGCTTGGACCTACTTAATATATCCAGTCGCTTGGGTTGCCCAAATAGATTTTTTATTAGTTTAGTTATTGTAATTGAAATTTTAGGTATTCACAAAAAAGAGTTGCAACCGAATAATGTGATAGTATATTTAACTACCAAAAATCGGTAGTCCACAAATTCGTTAGACACAACGAATCTCTTTTCTGCGTGCAGCAGCAGTTTAGAACTTTCTAATGATGTCTTAAGAAAATAATTTTTGACAAAAATCGACACAATTATTTAATTCGCAAATAAGAGATTATAAAGAGAATTCGGTCAACATATTTGAATTTTTTATTTTTTTTTTATATTTACTTATATAATTTTTGAAAATCTCCAACACTTCCATGTTAAATATTTCTAAAGACATCTATAAATGATCAAAAATTATTGTTCACAATTTATGATGCTTTATTGAAGGGAGTTCGAGACTCCTTAATTTACATTATACAAATAATATTGTCACAGCAAAATGGATTCAAAACATACAACTGGTTTCTATGTAACATGCAGCAAACACTCACTTACCCATACAAATTCTTGTTCATTTTATTCAAAAAAAAAGTTAAATATTATCAGGACATGACAGTATGAAAAGTTCAAAAAAAAAATCAGACTAAAGTCAGTTTTCTGGTCAGTTTTTTTTCAACTTATTCTTCCTTGGCATTTTGTTTTAATGTTGTTTAAGTTGCATGTTGATTTTTGTTGCTGCAACAATATATGTACATATTTGTAGCATGTTTATCAGTAAATATACGAATATAACATATAATCGACGTGAATACAAAAAGTATTATGTGCATTTTTAATACAGAAAGAGATGTCTGGCATCTCTTTCTGTGTAAAGTCGCATACAAATTTCGCTCCGTAGTTTATTGTCAATTAATAATAAACTAAATATCTAAATATTGTGATTTATATAAAAAAAAACGTCTTAAAATAATCCTTTTAATATCACTATACAAATCATCAAAATCAATAGTTTAAATAAACAATTCAAAAAAAAAAAAAAAAAACATTCTTTTAAAAACAACTTTTTTCTAAATACAGTGATTTACAATAACAAAAATTTGCATTTAAAACCAATAAACTCATAACAAAATAAACACTTTAGTACAAAGCATAAAAGACAAATAGAAAGTTTTCAATAACAAACAACAATAACAATAGCATACAATTTTAAGTATACCAAAACAAAAGGATTAATAAATAAATTGTGAAAAATTCAGTGTTGCCACTTACATTAAATTTTTATTTCCCAATATAATCGAATAAATCGCCTAATAATGAATTGTTTAAAAAAAGGCTGTTCTTTGGAAGGTTATGATGAGAGAATGATTGTTTGCTGGCTTTGTCATGGTTTATGCCACTTTAAATGTAGTGGCTTATCTGGCTTAGTGGCGGAATCAATTTCGAAATATAAAAACTTACATTGGCGCTGTAACGACTGTCAAAAAATTGGTGCTGATTTTTATCGCTTCTTTCAAAGTAACAAAAACAATTTTCTCCAAATCCAAAAGAATCTTAATAATTTATCCGAGCAAATTAATTCATATGGTAAGCTTTTTGATGATTTTAAGTCATTAGATGAAATCCAACCACCTCAATTACCATCTCCAAATCGCCGCAAATCACCTCGATTTTTGAATAAAGATAACCCATATGATACATCCTCTTTTCCGATGCGTACAACTGCTAATAACAATAATGTTCTCTCAAATAATGTGGAAATATTAATTAATAAACCTACACCTACTATAAACGTTAATAATGAATTTCCGATGCCTATAACTGATAATAATAGTGCAAAGACTCCTATGAATTTGCTTGCTACAACTACCGCCCCTTTTACGTCTGCAACTAATATTCCTCCATCTTTTAATAATGCCTCTTGCATTTCTTCAACTTCAACTAATCCACCACCGTTTATTAACGCGCCGACTTTGGGTACCGTTGCCCAAAATTCTACTCGTCTGATCAATTTTGATGCGTCATCTCCAAAACCACCAGCTCAAGTGTCTGAAACAACGGATATTCCTAATGAAGAACCTAAGCAGCTGCGAGTAATTCCTCCACGAAAAACCATATTTGCAACAAGATTTGCGTATGACACATCGACCAAAGATGTAGAATTCCATATAAAAAATACTCTTGGACCCGAGTTATACAAAGATATTCAAGTTTTTAGAATTAATTCACGTAATAGAGCATCCTTTAAAATAATTGTTCCAGAGGATATTTTTGACAGAATAGTTAATAAAAATTTCTGGCCAAAAAATACAAATGTTCGGCCATTTGTTTACCGTGATGACAACAATGTAATCCTGCCAAAAGCTAGTGACCCTCAGGCAAAAAACTAATTACAAATACTCCGCAAAAAAATAAAACTCAAATAATAAACAATAGTCCTACATCAATTTCTATAGCTTATCAAAACGTACGTGGTATGAATACCAAACTTAAACAATTGTTTCTCCAAAGCTTTACCCTTGAGCAAAATATTATAGTCCTTACAGAAACATGGCTACGAAATAAACCAGAAAAGAAAATTAATAATTCAGAAATAATGGGCAGCAACTTCCAAATTTTTAGACGTGATAGAGCAGATAAAGATGGTGGTGGTGTCTTGATTGCAGTTTCAACCAAATTTCCATCTGAAGAAATTGTGTTAAACGATATTGAAGATATTGAATTTATATCCGTTTGTATTAAACTAAAAACTGTAATAATTTATGTTACGTGTTCCTACATTCCTCCTTCATCTAGTTCAATATTATATCAAAAACATTTTAATGCAATTAAACTTATAGTTGAAAGGACTAGTCCTGGTGACCAAATGGTTATACTCGGAGACTTCAACCTTCCTCATGTATCATGGTCTGGAAATCCAGATACAAACTACTTGAACCCCTCAATAACCTCCGAATCAGGTATCGAATTTTTGGATTCCTTTGCAGATTTAGGGCTTTCCCAGATAAATAAAGTTTCTAATGCATTTGGCAAATTCTTGGATTTAGTGTTTGTTGATCAACCAGATGAATTCAGCATAAACCGTATGCATCCTTTATTAGTTCCAGAAGATTTATATCACCCAACTTTGGAAATAAATTTTTCTGTTCAGTTGCAGTTATTGAGAAAATCAAATTCAAAAAATAAGGTTTTTAACTTCAAAAAGGCTGATTACAATAAACTAAATGAACTTATTTCAAATACAAATTGGACTCAATTTATCCCACTTAAATGTTCTACTCCAGAGAATATAAATGTAACCATAAAATGTTTCTACAACGAAATATTTAATTGTTTTGAAAAATGTATTCCAATGATAAAAATACCAACATCGAATGGACCTCCTTGGAACAATAAGCTGCTCTCCAGGCTAAAAAACTCAAAGAATAAATATTATAAAAACTATAAAAAATCTGGATTACTAACAGATTATGCTAAATATTCCATTGTAAGATCTGAATACAATTTAACAAATAACCAATGCTATAATAGCTATATACATAAAATAAAAAATAATTTTAAATCCGATCCTAAGTCCTTCTACAGGTTTGTAAACTCCAAGCGTAGAATAACTGGTTATCCATCCATGATGAAATTTAGAGAAATCGAATCCTCAAAAGACTCGGAAATATGTGACATGTTTGCTGATTTCTTCTCTTCCACATACTCTTTAAATAGCGTAAACCAAAATACCTATTATCCATATCCAATTCCTGAAGCATCCCAAATTAATATTCCGGCATTACATATATCCACTATTATGAATGCTATAAATAAATTAAAGTTTTCCCACACTTATGGACCGGATGGCATTCCAAATTGTGTACTGAAAAAGTGTATTAACTCATTAAGCATACCTTTAACACATTTATTTAACTTATCACTTTCCAATGGTTACTTTCCAGATTACTGGAAACAATCATTTATAATTCCGCTGTTCAAATCTGGTAGCAAATCAAATATTTGTAACTACAGAGGCATAGCCAAGCTAAGCGCTATTCCTAAACTCTTCGAGAAAATATTGACCGACACCTTGTCACACCAAGTGTCTTCAGTTCTTTCATCATCACAACATGGATTTAGAAAAGGACGTTCCGCAAATACAAACTTATTGGAATTTACAACTTCAGTAATAAGTTCGTTTAACTTCGGTATGCAGACTGATACCATCTATACTGATTTCAGTAAAGCATTCGACAAAGTTAATCATGATCTCCTGCTAAATAAATTGTACAAAATCGGATTCACACCTATATTTTTAAAATGGATGTCTACATACCTTAAAAATAGAAATCAATGCATCCTATATAATAATCACAAGTCCAAAATTATTCCTGTTTTATCCGGTGTTCCACAAGGCAGCCATTTAGGCCCTATATTATTCCTTTTGTTTATAAATGATCTTCCTTCATGCATTACACATTCGAAAATATTAATGTATGCTGACGATGTAAAACTCTTTCTTAGCTACAACAATTCAAACTTATGTTTCTTACTCCAAGATGATCTGAATAGTTTTCTTCGTTGGTGCAAAGTAAACCTCTTAGAACTAAATTTATTGAAATGCAAGCATATGGTGTTTTATAGAAGAAGTCCAATAATTTGTAGTTACACATTAGATGGTTATCAACTGGAAAATGTTGATACATTCCTTGATCTTGGAGTATTGCTAGATAATAAACTCACATTTAATTCACATATATCGCAAACTGTAAACAAAGCAAAAGGAGTTTTGGGTTTCATTAAACGTTGGGGAAAAGAATTCAATGATCCATATATAATCAAGCAATTGTTTACTACTCTCGTTAGACCCATTTTAGAATACGCCTCCGTCGTATGGGATCCACAATATGAAATCCATATAAACAAAATCGAATCTGTGCAGAAACAGTTTTTATTGTTCTGTCTTCGATCTCTTCCATGGAATCCGAATATCAATTTGCCCTCATATGAGAGTCGCTTAGCACTTATTAAGCTTCCTACTCTCAAAAGTAGGAGGTTGGTGTTAAATATATCTTTTATGGTAAATTTGTTAAATGGTGCAACAAACTCCGAATTCCTGCTGGGTAAAATAGATTTAATTGTTCCCAACCGTCCGACAAGATACTACATTCCAATAAAACTCCAATACTTCCGAACAAATTATGCAAACTTTGATCCCATCCGCAGAATATGTGATGAATTTAACAACTTATATGCCTACATTGATCTTTCGTATAGTCCGGATGTCATAAAGAGAAATCTTATTATGCTGCTAAACCAATTACATAATATTTAATATTTTATTTCTATAAATTTTATTTTTATAAATTGTATATATGTATATTTGTATATTGTTTTCTTTTTTTAATATAAAGTCTGCAAGGATTAATTTTCCATAGACTTTTTAAATAAATAAATAAAATAAATAAGAGCCTAATTTTGGTACAATTGAAAGCAAAACGTTCTTAACAGTAATTTTTACTACATTTGTAGTTTTTTTTAGTAGTAAATTTCATAATTTTTATGAAATTTCTCATTAGATGTATTAAATTTTTAAAAGCCTATAACTTCTGATAGGATTGTTATATAGCGGCGCTATGAAAAGCGTGTCGTCACCTATAATGCAAAATAACGTATCACCCAAAAAACCTAAATCGAGTTTTTGATTGATTATGATTTATTTTATTTAACTGCATGTCTCTACAAAATTTTACACTCCTAAGTTTAAAAATAACGATTTTATAACCAAAATTCAAATGTGATACATCAAGTGCATAACTTACATAAAGCAAAATAAGGCATCATCACTAGGGTGTCCAATAAAAATTGTTGTTTTTTTGCACAAGCTTTATTTGAATGCTTATGGACCCAGCAAAACTACACATTACCAAATCACGGGTAAAGTAATGTATCGACATAGGGCTGCACGCATTACAATACACCTTACTTCACTGATGAATTTTACAGGCGATGAGCCTAAAAGTAATGGGTGGTCTGGTTACTTATTTGGTTACATGGTGGGAAAAAGTAATGTGTCTATAAATAGATTTTCATAAAAAAAATGTATAAAAATTTTTTATACAGATATTTTTTTTTAATTAAATAAATATTTTTTTTGTTTTTTTTATTAAATAAATAACGTGGTCATGCTGGGATTCGAACCTGGGGTCTCTGGTATTTAACAGTTAGTTAGGCGAGAACTCTACCAACTGAGCTATCGATACATACAATATTTTTTTGCTTAAAATGTAGACGAGTTGTTGTGCTTCGTGTTTTCGTTCGTTATATCAAAAATATACACCTTACCCTCATGCTTACAAAAAATCACAAAGTAATGTGTCTATAAATAGATTTTCAAAAATGTATATAAATAATTACATTACGTTTATAATTCATGCATTATGTAATTAATGATCGGTAAGTCATTATTTTATGTTTTGAAGTTATGTAAAATGTAATGAGGTATCATTACAAGGTAATCCATGCGTGTTCAATTATTCAATTATAATGATACATGTAAGGAGTACACATTACAAGGTAATGCATTACTTTTTCGCACCCATTACCAAAGTTTTGCTGGGGAGTAAAGTATTTTTACCCAAAAATCGGGTTTTCTGGACTTTTTCTGAATAACACTTATAATATAATCAATAACCAAAACTTTCTTAACTTCTGAGCCAACATTTTTAAAGAAAAATGTCCAAACTTTTTTTTTATGTTCAAAAACTAGAAGTTTCGGCAATGCTTTTGTATAGTAACGTACCATAAGTTAAATTTGTTAGTAATTTTTGCATACATTTTACAAATAACGCTTTATAAACTATGATGTGAGCAAGTTCAAGATGATTTGTTTTTTGTTAAACAAAAAACCGTGCAATGTTTATTTATTAATTAATAACTGTCTTGATGCGCTAATTTAATGCAGACTTTATCTACTGACAGGTTCTTACATGTTTCATTTCGGGTCACCGAAATTCTTCAAAGGACCACTGTAGAAGGAGTAAAAGATTTTCCCAAATTATAATTTTTTAAGGAAAAAGATCAACGCTTTACCCGAATTGTTTTATTTACTTCATGAGAAGTAAAAAACAAAATTAGAAGAATTCAACTAATTCAAATCAAAAATTAAACATTTTTAACTAATAAACATTGTTCGTGTACAGGCTAGAATCTCTAGTCATGGTTAAATCTTCTACCCCATCTACATTGGTCCTCTGAAGATTTTCGTTGACGCGGAATGAAACATGTCAGTAGTTAAAGTGTGCATTAAATTAGCGGATGAAGACATTTTTAATTAATAAATAATAATATTAATTTTAATTATTTAATAATTAACAAAAAACAAATGATCTTGAATTTTGCTCACATGAAACACTTTAACGATTTATAACTTTTAAAATTTCTACGAAGATTGAAAAAAACTAATGATGCAGTTTAAAAGATTGATAAATTGTAAGTAATTTTCTAAAAAAAAAAATTATTTGCTCTTACTGTTGCAGAGTTATAGCCTTTTAAAGCTTTGTATACATTTTGAAGGTAGCAGTACTCTTTTGCATCCAGATTAAAAGTTTCTTCATAAACACATGTAGTGTTTATATTTTTCTAAAAGACTACTAGATATAATTGATTTTTATGAAAATTATATTATCCAGTTGGTTATTATCAGATACAAGAACGTCATGCTCTTAAAAAGAATGTTTTAGGCGCCTCTAATGTGCCTGAAAGTTTTTAAAATCTTAAAAAAACTTAAGATTAGAAAAATATGCACTTAACATTTTTTTTGAATAAAAAAATAATTTTTTTCTAAAAATGCAGAGTATACAGAGATTGAATAAACTTAAATGAAATGTTTATTTATATAAATAAATAATTTTTTTTATATTTTCAAACGTAAAATTTAACATATTTGTTCTTAAAAAGTGTTTGAATATAGAAAATTAGCGCTCAACGTCGACGGTTGTAATCGCCACCTTTTTAAACGATGTTAATACTTTTGTTGTGTATTGATTTTCTAAGTTTGTATCACAATGTGTTGAAGTAACCCAAGCCATATCGACGTCTCTTTTCTAAAAAGCTAAACTAGGATTTTGAGAGTTTCGAAGAAATTAAAGAGAATTTTATTTTTTTAACAGACCTTTGAAGGCTGCAAGGCTAAATGATCAATTTTTTAGGTTTAAATTTTTTAAAAAATTATTTTCACCTTTAAAGTGAAATAACACGTTTCTATCCCTGGCAATTAAAAATGTATACTTTTCTTTGTACTTTAACAGATGCAGACGTCTAACTAGGCTATCTACGAGTATTATTTGGCTTCGTGGGTCTTAATTTAAGCATGAAATGTAAAACTAAATGAAATTTAAGAAAATTAATATATATAATAATGTAAATATGGGGGAATTAAACAATTTCAATAATAATTAAATTTAGAAAACAGATTAACAAAATCTGAAAAAAAATTAAATGGTACCTCCCGTACTAAAATCTTTGAAATTGTTTGGTTTTTTGTTAAAATTTTTATTTGGAATGTATAGTATAAATTTGCTGTACACAGAAAAAACTAAACACGGGTTTCAATTGAAAAATGTATTGAATCAATTAATATTTTAATTGATTTTGCACCTATCACGGCAATAATACTATCAATTAAACATTTTATTAAAATTAAAAAGAAAAAAAAAGTTATAAATAACTTCTACAAAAAAAAAAATATGATACTCACAAAAAAAGTGTGTGATCTATACGTTGGTATGTGTGTTTTTTGCAATGCTGAGTCTGTTTGTGTGTGTGTGCTTGTTTTGTTTGTTCACTTCAAATGTATTTGGTATTTTATACTGAAAATTTTCTATTTATGCATACAATGTATGAAAAAATAATATGATAATTGCGTCTAAAATAAAAAATGTATTTATATATTTAAAAGTCAATTAAAATATTAATTGATTCAATTAAATATTTGTTTAGAAAGAATTTACATTCAAATCAAATCTTTAGTTAGATATTTTAGGTTGATAATTTTTTCTGTGTAAAGTAAGGCTGACAGTGCTTGTTAAGTGGTATATCTTCTTTGCATAGTTAATTATATATAATTGACATCATGTAACCCACAGCAATGACAAATTATACCAGATCCATAATAGATAATGTTTTAACTAGTCCCATGATAAGACCTTCAAAGGCAATTGACTTATCATTGCCCATAGGGTACCTACAATAAAATTCTCAAAAAGTTTCACTCTGATTTAAAATATTCCACTTTGCCTTTTATATAACCCAAAAACCAGCTATGGGCTCAGATTAGCGAACATTATCTTACATTTGATTTCCGCTCTAAAACAAAATCTGCTAAATTTCAAAATATTTTCGATTTACAGTCTACTAAATTTTAAAAGCATTTTCTTTTTTCATCATATATTTAGGATTTTTTTTATATCTAACATTTTTTCTTTATATTCTTGATAACAGCGTAAAACAAAACTTTCACTAAAAATTAAATTTAAAAAACAATTAAAGCACACAACTTATTTGTGCCGACTTCTCAAATACTACAGCCCAAAAACATGAGCCACAAGATTTTTGGTATGGTTATTAAAACAATGAGTATGAATGTTGTTTTCCTTTTGTGGTTTTAATTTAAGCCAAATTATAACTCTTCAGCATACCTACTTGCTTTGCTTTTTAAAGGTTTTCAAAAGACCACCTTTTGTTTGTAGTTGTTTTATTTAACTTTTTTTTTTTGGCTGTTTCTCCATCTTCTTCTACTTTACTTTCATAATTTTCAACTTGGCTTTTGTTCACATTTTTGACTTCTTAAGCCAACATTTAAAGAAAAGTTTTACGTTTTATACGCCAAAGCGAAATATGATTAAAAAAAATTAACAAAACAGGAGAATTTTCAAGTGCATTTTATTACACTCAAGTACTGCCACAGTGGGATATATCACAAATTTTTTGGAAATAATTCGGCCATTTCTTAATTACGAGTTAGGTATTCCGACCCGTACCGGCAGATCTTAGTGAACTTCTGATATATTGTAGAGAATAAAAATTTAATGGACCAGTGTTTTTTTTAGCTGCCCAATCTCATATTTAGGCGTTACTAAGTGGGGTCAAAAATTATCCCATTTTACATTTTTTCGGTTTATTTCGTTCTATTAAAAGTAACTACACACAAATTTGGTATCAAATGAAAGGTTTTAAGAAGACGCATTCTATGGTGTACAAATTCTGCCAAAAGACTTCCAAGTATTTTTGTTATAAAAAAAATTGTGTTTTAAGTAACATTAAATCTAGCGTTTTATTAAGGAATTTTAGCTGTATTAAACTAATAATAATGAATAGCAATGCCTATTTAATTTAATCTGAACTTTTTCCGCTATTTGAAACCATTAATTTTTATGCTACTTTCCCGAAGAGCCCTTTTACCCTATATATATGTCTATATATTTTTTTTTAAAGAGAAGCAACACTCAGGAAATTCTTCCTATTAATTAATGTATTACTTTCTTTGAAAAGCGGATAATAGAGAGGTGAAAGGTGGGGAAAGATGAAGGACTTCAAACATGTTAAGACTATAATTGCGCGAGATGATAAGTCTTGGAACAGTTGTTGGTCGCCACTTGATGGAGAGTTGGCGAACTTATTGAAGCTTTTTGGTTCATAGCCCTGATTCATTATTTTACTTCGGTCTGGTTAAGTGCTATGGAAACACCGAAGGCGGGCACTACGATAAATATGAGGGAGAGAAAACTCATATATATTATTTTTCTAAATAGTTGTTGTCGTCACCGGGAATCGAACCCAGGACCATCTGTGTAACAGTCCTACACGCTAACCATTACACGACAACGCCCACACCATATCAAATAATTCAAAAATGTGGCAACTCTGGGTTCACTACATAGGCGAAATGGGTATCAAAAGCTTTGTTTTCTTGAGTACTTTAAAACCCTGCGTACAAATAAATCTAGTTTTCTTTAACTAAAAACAAGTTTTCATACAAAAGCAAATTAATTTTTAACCCTACTTTTTAACCCTTAAACGTGAGATTGGACAGCTAATATAATACGTGCTTTTGTAGCTTTTGAGTGGAACAAGATATTGCATTAATTTTTTTTTTTTTTATTTAATCAAGAATTTATTTAATTAAATAACCACTATTTTAAAAATGAAATTGACACCGATTTCTTCCCCCTATTTGCAAAAACTGAACCTGAGTCGGACCAAATTTGAAATTTCACATTTTCTAATGGGAATATCTCGGAAACTATTAGAGATAGCGCACACATGTAAGCATGTTAGTCTCTATTAACAGATTACAAATATGTTAATTTTTTTTAAATCGATTGCCGAGCACTCAAAATATTGCCGCCCCTGGGGGGCTTGGAAGTTTCAAAATTAAAACTTAAGCTTGCTATTACGTCACTTATGCCTATTTCAAATCGCATGGCAATTATACCAATAAGTAAGAAATGGCCGTATTATTTCCAAAAATTTTGTTATATGTGCCACTATGTGCTGGAATACTTCTAAATATTTAAGAAACATAAAACTTTTACATCACAAAAATAAAAAAAACTTTTTTTTAACAATACTTGCAAAAACAAAAATAATGTTGCAGCCTTTTATTTAAACTTATTATGTTACTTTTTTTTTAAATACTTTTTTATGTTTGTTCTTTTTCTTTTTCGGTTTTTTTATATTAGTCAATTTTTCTCAAAATAGCCAGATACTAGTGCTTGAAAGTTAAATTAAAATGAAATTATTATTTTAATTTAATTTTCCTCTAGACGCACATGCAAGAAAATCATATCTTATCAAACAAAGTTAATATTGTTTATGTATATGGGCGTTAAGGAATCCCAATAAATGATTTTCTTGTGAATTCAGAGCAGTTTTTAATAGCACTCTGCCGATGCATACACTTAAGTTAGTAAACAAATTAGTAAAACTCTTTTCAATCGGACGTTACTATTATTATACTAATTATTAATGTAAAGTTATTTTTAAGTAAAATTGTTTGCTATTCTTATTGTACAAATTACTTAATTTTCTACTAATTTTGGTTGCTAATTTAACTAATTTAATTTTACTAATTTTTGATAGCCGATTTGCTGAAAATTAAGAAAAGAAAATACTCATAATATAAATTTTTTTTTTGAAGCTAAAAATTATTTTATAGATAAAAAACTTGATGTTTATTTATGCACTTTAATATTAACTATACTCAGGAAAAAAAGTTTCATTATATTGATGAAAATGTTTCATTAATCTCTTGTCAACAATTATTCATCATATTTATGAAGTTTTCATAAATACGACGAAGAGTTACATAAAAATTTAAAAAAAAATGTATCATAGATATTCATTATTTCATAAAAATGTTCCTCCATAAACTCTGTGAAAATAATTTTAGTCATTATAAATTAATGAAAATGAAAATTATTCAAGTTCGAGGCCATACTCTATATTTCTTCATTAGGATATTATCCTAACAAATAATCTATAGAGTTTTTTGTTTTCAAATTTATTATTTGACCCTTTCAGGAATGTGTTGATAGATATATTTCGGGAATTTTCTAGGTTCCCATCATCAGAACACGTTTTGAAAGCGGTAACAATCCCATGCCAAACATCAAACATACATATGAACTAGTTTACTCACTACATGAGAACTAATATACATATGAGTTTGAAGTTAAAGATTATAACCATTGATCAAAAAATAAATTGAAAACTTGTTTGATGTGCAAGATCCACCTCTGGTGGATATTCAATACACGTTTTTTGTTTCTCTCTCCTTTTTATATTTTGTTTACTTTGTAAGCAAAACAGGGGAAGTAAACTTGGCGGTACTCTGCCTTTTATACAAGTTTGTTATAATTTTTATTAAAAATAAAAATTATGTTTTTTTCGACCTTTAATTGTGCAATGAAAATGAAAATTATTCAAGTTCGAGGCCATACTCTATATTTCTTCATTAGGATATTGTCCTAACAAATAATCTATAGAGTTTTTTGTTTTCAAATTTATTATTTGACCCTTTCAGGAATGTGTTGATAGATCTATTACGGGAATTTTCTAGGTTCCCATCATCAGAACACGTTTTGAAAGCGGTAACAATCCCATGCCAAACATCAAACATACATATGAACTAGTTTACTCACTACATGAGAACTAATATACATATGAGTTTGAAGTTAAAGATTATAACCATTGATCAAAAAATAAATTGAAAACTTGTTTGATGTGCAAGATCCACCTCTGGTGGATATTCAATACACGTTTTTTTTGTTTCTCTCTCCTTTTCGAAACATCGATTGAAATTTTGATGTTCCATTTGAAATTGTAATTCGGTTTATTTTATAAACTCTAAAATAATTTGAAATTATGGAACAAAAAATGACAAACGAATATTTTTTGGTACAAACATTGAAAAATTGTCAAAGTATACAAGAATATTTAAAGTAATGCGTAAACAATTCAAAAAAAGACTAAAAAATAAGATAATATATGAACGGTCCACTTTAGCAAACATTAGTAGTAGTAGTTGTTCTTTATTTCATATATTATAATGTATAAAGTCTACAAAGAATATGTTTAATCTTAGTACATTATTATTAAGTAAAAAAAAGAACTTACGACTTTGACATTAGTCGTCAGTCGGATGAGTGATTTTTAGTTTTCCATTAATACTTTTTTCATATTTCATTAAAAAAAATATATATTTGATTTATAATTATATAATTAAAGTTTGTTTTTATCATTTGTTTAATAATTAAATTCTTCAATTAAACTTTTTCGATATTTAAGAGCATTGATAATATATTTTACCAAACAATCCCAATCCGAATATTCCCCATTAAGGATTACTATTATGAAATCATCTGATAACCACATATATCCAAAGTATTGGTATCTGAATGATTTTAATATTGGACATCGTCCGATAAAATGTTGTATATTCTCTATTTCTTTGAGGTTGCATAAAGAGCATAGCTTTGATCTAGTTGAAAATCTTGTTCCATTTAATTATATTAAATCACATCGTGATTTAAAGATCCACATAATCTGGTTTTGATTGTATTTTTCTACCATATAGTTTTGACCTTTTGCGAAGTCCAGTTTTTTATAAAATCTATCAGTTTCGAATGCTCTTTGAATGTATTTTAACTTGTTTGATATTCTTAATTTTGTCAGTAGCTGATTACATTTTTCGTCCCATTGATATTTTGAGCAGCTTTCGAATTCACAATTCATATTTGATTGTTCACATAGTGATTTTAAGGGCGCAACCCATGACAGATTCCTCTGCATTAAACTTAGCGTCAGCTTATGGGGTAATCTATTTCTTTCATATTCAAAAATGGTTCGACCAATGTATCTTAGATGTAAATCAAGCGTATATAGATGAACATCTTGCATATGAGTTTCTAGCATAAGAACATATGTTGGAGTAAAGGATGGTATATTTAATATCTTTTTAACAAAAAATCGTTGAAGCTTGTCAACTTCTTCAAAGAGTGAATGTCCCCATACTTGAGCTCCATAGGTTTGAATAGACCTGCAAACCGCTTGAAAAAGTTGCCACTTAGCACGTAAGGAAATTTCTTTTTTGCTTAAGTATGTGTATGTCATCTGCATATAGTAATAATCTTATATTAATTCCGGCTACATTTAAGCCTCCACCTAGAGCTTCATGTAAATTATTTATGTATAACGCAAATAGTAGTGGTGACATTATACAGCCTTGTTTAACACCAGATTTTGTCTCAAATTCTTCTGATAATTCCTTACCAGTCCATACCACTGATTTTGTTGTTTTGTACACTGCTTCTACGACGCTCACAAATTTTGTAGACACTCCCATTTCATGTAGTTTATATATTAGTAGATTTCTTGACACTGTATCAAACGCTGCTCTAAAATCCACGAAGAATGCATAGACTTTCTTTTTATCTTGGAATTTTAACTGTATTATAGCTGACAAATTGTATATGTTATCTATTGCGGAGTAGTTCTTTCTAAAGCCACCTTGGTATTCTGTCAATACGTTATGTTTTTCTGACCAATTATACAACCTTTCGTTTAATATACCCATCATAATTTTAGCCACACAATTCATAAATGAAATGCCACGATTTTTGTTTGGAACGCTTGTCTCACCCTTTTTATGTATTGGAAAAATAACACTAGATACAAATGTATCGTCGTAAAAAGTACCATTCATAATACGGTTGTAAACTTTCCTTAGCTCATATAAGAAATTTAATGGTGCGTTTTTTAAAAAAAATCATATGGAACTCGATCAATTCCAGCTGTCTTATTCTATTTCGTTTTCGAAATTACTTTCGTAATTTCATTTAAAGTTATTTGTGCATCCAAATCTTCATCATTCTTTAATATTGCTGCATATGAAATATTATTGGCCATTAGCAAACATTATGAAAATTAAATTTTTCACATTTTTGTTTTATTTATTATATTTGTTTACAGAATTAATTAGTTTAATTAAAATTTAGAATACAATTCTTACCGTTTACAAAAAACAGACAGACACAATAAAACTAAAAAAAAAAACGTGTGCATTCAAGTTGAAACTTTTTTAAAATAGTATAAGCGGAAATTAAATTCGATGACAGTTGACAGTTTTGACATATTTATGCAACAACATGAAAAAAACGTATAGATTACCAAGTAATGATAGGTTATTCCGATTGCATTACTTTAAAATACAAAATAATGACTTTTTATAATGGTTTATGGAAATACTTATATGTAATTGCAAAATAATGAGTTACTGGTAATTGATTACATAATTATCGATTTCCAATTTTGAAGCAACTGTAACTTTATCCAAGCTAAAGTTACAGTTGCTTCAAAATTGTTGTTACAAAAAATGGTCAGTTATTTTTACGACATTGTTGGTTATTTTTATTTTTACTTCATTTGTTAGTTGTTTTTCAACAGTTAAAAGCACCTATATTTTTAGTTATTTTAATAGTTATTAACTTTGTGCTTAAACTGTCATTTTCAGTAGATTCTACTGTAAAACTTTTTTGAGTGTAGTTTTTCCTGTAGCGAAGCAGTTGGCTTGGAAAGCAACATATTTGTGAATGTTACAACTTTTTTCTGTGTATAGGTTACTCATATGTATGCACATTCACTTGAGTTTGTATGTATTCATGTTACTGTATGCATTATTCATATGAGATGTATTACTTTGTATTCACCTCTTTTATGATATTCCTTTACATAAGCAAACACACATGTATGCATACACACATAAGTAGTTAAAGATAATGTATAGGTAAAGTATGCAGTCGTAACATTGCTGACCGTGTATTATGTTAAATATTTGTATACTCGCTTGCATTTTATATTTTTTAAGTACTCCTTCCATATTTTTCATATTTTTATGATAGTGTTTGTTAAAGTTTGAGAGCTTCGTGAACATTAATCATGTTTTTTTGTATTAAATAATATGCATTTTCTTCATATACATTATCATTTTTTATACACTGAACAAACTCCATACGTAAATATCATTCATTTTTTGATTGATAATGAAAAATTTTAAATTTTTTGACCTCATGTCTTCCGATTTTCTTTATACTTATTAAAAAAAATTCTTCTCTATGGAGCTTGTAACACATCTCCATTAAAATGGGTCCAAACGCAACAATTATTAAGTGGCCCCTAAAAATGAACTTTGACAATTTTTATGAGGATTCTCAAAATATTTCATTTTTGAAAATAAGTATTTTTATTATTTTAATTTTCATTAATTTAATTTTTAATTTAATTCATTTTATTGTAATTTTAAAGCCCATGGGGCCAATTAAGCAAAATTACAAAGACAACTTACTAGCTAATGTGCATAATAATAATAATGATATATTAAAAATACATAAAAATATAAGAATATAAGAAACCCACTCAGCGATAGTTGTTTTATCAATGAATAAAAGTATTTACTTCATATTATAAACTCTGTTAATATCTGAAGTATAGGATCTTCGTGCTCTATTTAAATAGACAATATTTATAAGTCGATGTTTTAATTATAAAAAAGTATTGAGAAATTATGAATCTGTGATTTGTGCTTGTTCATAAGCAATAAGACGACGCCTCTGTAAAGCATATGAATTAGAAAATGATTTAAGCGCTCTAGGCAGAGCGTTATATAATTTAGCCACTCTTACAAAATATGCACGATCTAATATCGTAGTTAGCTTTGGTAACAAAATCTTTTTATTCCTATTAGATCTACTAAATCTAAATCGATATATAAAGCCGGAAGGATAACCGTTCTTAAATATTCTGTAAAAGAGAAGAAGATTACGAATCTTGATAAAACTATTAAAACTACATCCCAGAAAGTCTTGCACATAAGAAGATATATGATCACGGTTTCTTAGTGAATCAACATATCTAACAACACGATTGAAAAGTAACGATAATTCAATACCATAAGTAAAGATAGGCATAACCATAGCATGGGCAATTCTTCTCCTAACTGCTAATGGAATATATAAATTAGTGCAATACAGCTTCCTTAAAATATAGTGAACTCTAGATGATTTCGAATTAATTTGGTAAACAAACTTTAGGTTGTTATCAATAACCACACCCAAACAAGACAACCTATCTACAAACTCAATTTCCGTAGGTACAACACAAAATGATATATTTATTCTTATTCTTAGTTATAACTTATTCTGAGTTAAAATGGCTTTAGCACTAAATCATTATCAGTTTTCCTCAGTTTTAGTTCATTTTCGTCAATTTTAGTTCATTTTTTTTCTGAGTGTAAGATTAGATTTTTCAGATTTTCATTTTATCATTTAGAATTTAGAATTTACAAAAAATATTGATGAGTTGGATTAATTTACATAAATCGATTTTTTTTATCTAAACGAAATCTACCGAATTTTCTTTTAAATTTCGAAACATCGATTGAAATTTTGATGTTCCATTTGAAATTGTAATTCGGTTTCTTTTAGAAGCTCTAAAATGATTTGAAATTATGGAACATCAATAAAAACAAGAAATGGCAAACGATTATTTATAGTAATTAAATGTGCTAAAGTCCCAAAACTTATTTAACAAATTGTGAATCAATCTGATGTAGGCGTGTCCCTATCCGGATTTCATTCCTGCCTAAGGAAATCTTCAGGGGACTTTGTTATTAGAATTTCTAGAGATATTTGTTATGTTAAATCACAAACTCAATGAGAATTTCTTGTCCTCGTCTAGGAGCGAGATTCAAAATTTAAAATATCAAAGAAAACACAAAAACAACAACAAAATATTGTCACAATTGGCTTTGTCATCTTCCAAATACTACTCTGTTTTTTTGACAGACCTAGCCTAAACTGGACTGTACTTTGTCTTTTATACAAGTGTAATATAATTTTTATTAAAAATAAAAATTATGTTTTTTTTTCAACCTTTAATTGTGCAATGAAAATTAAAATTATTTAAGTTCGAGGCCAAACTCTATATTTCTTTATTAGGATATTGTCCTAACAAATAATCTATAGGAGTTTTTTTGTTTTCAAATTTATTATTTGACCCTTTCAGGAATGCGTTGATACATCTATTTCGGGAAAAAACTAAAAAGTAGACCTTTTTAAAAATGTTCCAGTGCGTTCATATTTGACTAATTTTACGTGTTTTCATAATTTGAAAATACGTTGAAAATTTATCAGTTCACGCTGTTATTATTTTGACATCTTACGTGTTTTCTTAAAATGTGTTCGTAAAAATATCTTTATTTAACACTATATACGCGTATAACACAATTTGACTTTTAATTTTTTTTACAATTTTTTTTACATGTTATTTTTTAAAAATGTGTGTTTAAATTAAAATATAAAACATTTTGGAGTTTTTGTCGTTTTCCTAATTTCCATTATTCGCTGGCAATCAAAGTTGGTAAATTTTGTACTTTAGAGTTTTGGAACGTAGTTTCGTTCAAAATATGTATTTTCAATATTTTCTGTTTGTTTTTAAAAATGCCTAGCAAACAATTGAATCCTGTTTAACCAACAAAAAAAATTTATTTCATAAGGAAAATGATTATTTATAGAATACAAAAATACACAAATTGATGTTTGTATAATCAGAATTGTGTTGGCATTTAATAATTATTACTGTTATAACGGGTTCCGTCCATGTAATGCGGAATGCTAAAGTGTCTTGATATTGCCATATTTGCTGGATATTTGTAGTTTCGATAGTATTTTGGAACGAAAACTTAATTAACGTATTTTCGAGCTTAATGTGAATGTACTATCTAAATGTACTATAAATGTGAATGTACTATAAACTACATTCACACTGAACCCCAAAATACGTATTTTCGTTTTTTCAACTTTTCGACTCAAATTCCATATAAATTTTAAATCGAAAATTTGAAAAAAAACGAAAATACGTATTTTGGGGTTAAGTTTGAATGTACATGCAGAAAAAACAGAGGGAATTGAAATACATACGAATATTTTGTATATTCTACGAAATTCTTTTGTTTTTTTTTTTTAATATTATTTATATACAATAACTTATTATTTTCTGTTTTGAAAAATATTTAAATTTTCTTTTAATCTGTATAACAATAAAAATGTTCACATTTCCTTGTTGTTCACATTTACGAGTGTTCACGTTATCGTGAGTTCATTTGTTGTGTCAATGCAATTTTTAGATGCATTTTCAAAATTGTTCTCTCCCTACCAAAATTTATTTTATTTTATAATTTATAATAATTTGTTTTATTTTATAAAATAAAATTTTGCATTTTATGTGACCCGAATATCATTTAATTTTCTTGATTTTTTAAAAAAAAACCTTATCCATTATTTTCATACAAAAAATTAAAGGATGGTAAAAAACAAAATGTTATCAGCAGGGCAAGTTTTGTTTTGGCATTTGCCATTAAATGCCACTTTTAAAATTATTTTTTAAAAATTACATTTTTTGAATCCTTACCATAAAGACCAATTTTTGGAACTTTTTTTTAGACCATTTAAAAAATAGATGTTTGTAAAAAATAAATCTCGAAATTTTAAACTTTGAAGTTTATTCTTATTTACAACTATAACAATTTTAAATTGTCCGACCGAACAGTTCGGCCAAAAAACTATATTTTGTCGGTTTTTTGATATCTAGAGCAATGATGACAAATTTTGGTATTGGAAACATGTTTGTTGAGCCAATTTAATTCGATTTTGTGTATAAAATTTAAGAGAAAAGCCGAAGATTAGCTATAAAGTTAAAAGTTCGGTCGCCGAACTATTTTTAGCCGAACTTTTGGAGGCCGAACAGTAAATTCATTACTTAACTACAGACTTTTCTTCAAATTTGACACTCAAAATAGCATCTAATCAGTCCAATAAACATTTTTCCATCCGCCAAATTTGTCCATAATGCTTTAAAATACCGAATACAGACCAAATGCATTTTCTGGCCGAACTGTTCGGTCGGACACTAAAAATTTAGCACTTTAACTAAGGATCATTTTCACTAGATTTTAAAAGAATATGATGACATTTTATATAGCTTTTCTTTTTTCTACGTCTTGTAATTTTTTTAGCCAAAATTATGAAAACTGAAAATTTTTGGTGAAAAAATTCATATAAAAAATTTAACAGGTTAATCGACCTATTTTAACCAGTTATTCGGGTCGAATAATTATTTGAGTTTTAAATTATTTGTTTCGGGATTAACCACAAAAGAGGCGATTAATCGAAGAATCGGTTAATCAATTAAACGAATTGTAAGCACTATTAGAGGCTCATAATTTAAACCACGATCTCTCTTGGATTGTGCGATATCTCTTTAACACAAATAAAATCACATTCATCTAAAAAAAATTGTATAGTTCTTATAATTTTATCCTGAAACTGTTTCTTTTTATTTAAAATTCAATATTTAACCAATTTTTAGGCATTTAAAATTTATAAATCTAGTACTTTTTATGACCCATATATTTAACACAATTTCTGACAGTTTTAAAGGTTAATCTGAAGGAATTGTTTTTTACTGAATCAATGACTATGACTTCGTTATTAAACAAAATTTTAAATAGTTTTTTTTTAATTTTATCTTTATTTAAGCTTTTAGACTTAAGGCTCCATTAGTTGTTCCGTGACGATTCTGTTACGTGCCGTTCCGGATGGCTATTTTGTGTGGTTACACACGGCAATTTTACTTGCGCAATTCTTGAGTTTATAGAAAAGGGAGGAAAAGAGAATGAAAGGGTGTACAGACTTGCCCGTACTCCAATTCCGTTTTGTTTTTTCATCCGCAATTTTCCACACTGCAGGTTGATATACGAAAATTGCTGAAACAAACTTTTCCTGTGTGAACACAAAAGCAATTTCAAAGGAGAATTGAAGAAAAATTGCTCAAGTAAAATTGCCGTGTGTGAACCAGGACTTAGTCTATTGTGTAGCAAGCTGAGTCAGGGACGATAAATGGGAATTTCAAAATGTACCAACCATCATAGAATATAGTACTTTTTCGACCCCAATAGTACAAAAAAAATTTATTATAAATTACCAAACAAAAACGTAAATAAAAATGTATTTGTATACAAAAACAAAAAGTTAAACAATGATGGTTACAAAATTTATAAAAATTTACAGATTTTTTCTTAAATTTCTCAAACTTTTAATATTTTTTTAATACATATATTAATAAATATTAATGAATATATTATTAATAGTAATATATTCATTAAAAGATTTCTAAATCTTATTAAGGATTAAATTATTCATAAGCTTTTTTAATGGGACTAAAAATAATAATATAGAAAAATTTTTAAATAGTACTAAAGTACTATAGTACCAACTTTATCAGCCTTGAGCTGAGTATTTTTATGTGAGAGTAATCAGCTGTTTCTAGCTGTCACTTAACTGAGTACAGAAATTCTGTTTTTTACAGGTTCGTCCGGCACGGAACGTTACATTACAGACAAACTAATCACATACACTCATTTCCATACATCAAGAACAAATCAGCTGACTCGTCACGGAACGAAATGTACAAACTAATTCAGCCTTTACAGGTTCGTCCGGCACAAAACGTTACATTACAGACAAACTAACCACACACACTCATTTTCATACATCAAAAACAAATCAGCTGATTCGTCACGGAACGAAACGTACAAACTAATTCAGCCTTAAGTTCATGTTTTAGAGTAGTCTGTATAAAAAATAAAGTTGTTCACGTTTCCGAGTCCTTCACACTTCCGGGTGTTCACGTTATCGCGAGTGCACGTATTATATTTTTTTATTTTGTTTTTTTTTTTTTTTTATATTCACTTTCTTTGTTTGCTTGTTTGGTTGGTTAATGCTCTATAGAAGGCAGAAGTGCCAGAGCTGTTGAAGATATTTTTTTTATTTTAAACGTAAAAAAAATTAATTCAATTCATAAAAATTGTGTTAAAAGTTGTTTCCTATTTTTTCACCAGTTGTTATATGAAGGTAAAATATATACTCTTTTTTTATATTGTATTATCGTTTCTTCTGCATGAGGAGAATATTTTTTTTCCATATAGTTTTTTTTGTTAAGTTTTATGAAATATTGTTTACTTGATGATGTTGTTTTTTAATTGAATAATTTATGTTAAGTGCAAGTGTTTTGTATTGCACTGCAATTTTATAGGTTACCGGCACAATAAAATGCAGAGACAGACAAACCGACATACCAACTGAATGGCAAGTTTTAAATCTGTAACGAAAGTATTTATTAAGGGCATTCGTGTCAGAAACTTTACTCTTTCAAAAACGGAAAATTGCGAAATTACACTACACTCAAATAAAAAAGTTAGTAAAGTCAGCAAAAAATTTTGCTGAGTCAGCAAAATTTTTAGTCAGGAGGGTGCTTGCAAAAAAAATTGCTAATTTTAGCCAAATCTTTTGCTGAGAATCAGCGAGCTGATTTTTAGCAACAAAATTAGTAGATTCAGTAAAAGTTTTGCTAAAACTTAGTGGATTGGATATTAAAAAACCCTTGCTAAACATTAATAAAATTTTTGCTGAATATTAGTAGATTGAAAAAAACTCAAAAAATTTGTAGAAAATTTTTACTTTAGTTAATTTATTTTGCTGAAAATCATAAAACATATTTTTGTGATTATTTTTTAAAAAATTTACAATACATTACAAAATATAAAAATTTTCATACTCCCACATTGACGACATGAATTAATGCAAATATATAAAGGGTCCGCCATTTAACGTTTTTTTTTCAACTAGTGCTTATTTCGTGAATGGTAACACTTAGCTCATGTCTGATTTGACAGATAATTAGTTTTATCCTTCCGCTGAACGAATATGGTATACGCTTGAACAACGCTGGGAAATATTGCGACATTACTTTGAAAATCATGGTAATGTTGCAGAATGTGTGCGAACAGTCAATGCCGATCGTTATCGGGCCATTTTGAACGAATTTTTGTTCACAAAAATTGAAGAGGAGGATATTGGCAACATTTGGTTTCAACAGGACGGCGCTACGTGCTACACAGCCGAAGCTAGACTCGATGTTTTTCGCCCTGTTTTTGAAGATCGCATTATCAGCCGCAGAGGTGATGTCGTTTGGCCACCTCGGAGCTGCTATTTGACACCGTTGGACTATTATTTGTGGGGTGGCGTCAAAGATAAGTGTTACGCCAAAAAGCCAGAGACAATTGACGCTTTAAAGGACAATATTCGTGAAGCCATTGGTGAAATACAGCTGCACACAATCGATAATGTGCTTAAAAATTGGACCGATCGTGTAGGTTACTGCATGGCCAGCCGAGGCAGCCATTTGAATGAAATTATTTTCCATTATTAACCGGAAGGATTGTACTTTCAAATAAAAAAGAAATTTGAGAATATATTCAGTAGTTCTTTTTTATAGCATTTTCAAAAATAAAAAAGTTATTTGGCGGACCCTTTAGAAATAATTATATATAACATGAACAAAATTATCTTTCAACTACTTACATCAACGGTTGTCTCAATGATGCTATCCTTTAAAGGAACACTAGTGCCGCAGAGATTTATAGAAACGTTTTTTTGCAATAAGACAAAGTAAACATAAAAATTTACCTAAGATATATGTCTTTGTCTTTCGCTTTAGTCTGTCTACTTGTTATCAACTTGACCACTCAATTTGACTACAAATACACATTTAATCTTTTTTAAATTTAAATATTATATTTTTTCTTTTATTTTATTAATAGACAATTACTTTCACAAGCCGGTGAAAACACAAAATTTAAGTTGTTTGAATCCACAATTTTGTTTTATGTATGAAAAACAGATACAAAAATCTTCCATGGTTGATTTTTTTTATGTGTCTTACTAGAGTTGTACGTTTTAGTATAATTTTCCTCGTCACTACCACATCTTGGCATCTAATTCATTCTGCGTATAACTTTTAATCTGGTTGTCGTTCACACTATTGATGTGCTAATCAGCACAATTTTTTAGCAAAATAAATTAGTAAAACATTAGTAAAATATTAGTAAAACATTAGTTCAAAACAGTTAAGTGCTGACTAAGTAAAACTAAAATTTTAGTTTAAAACATAGTTTTAGCAAAAAATTTGCTGAAAAATAGTATACCTCCTCTTTTTTTTATCAATTATGATTGCGAGAATGCAAGCAGCTGTGCTGGATCTACATCTTTCTGCATTTCCAAATCAAGGTTTAAGATAACACATCCATTTCACAATAACCCTGATAGCATCTACATTTGTTTCTTCAAAAAGTGTTTATAATACATTTGAGCTGAAGGATACTTAGAATTATCTACATGTAATTTTTACAATAAAAGCCATGGTTTGTCATACCTCAAAAACTCGGTTGTCAGACAAAAAATGAGGTATTATCAGAGTTCTTGAGCATTAATCCTTTTTTTGGACACACACAGAAAACTGTTTTTAGTTGCAACCGAATTTTTCGCCAACCGAATTTTTGTGGTTCCTCGTACTATCACTATTATGAAATTTTAATACTATTGTAATAACCGATATTTATTTAAAAATTTCGAATTTTTATTGTAACAATTGAATATTTTATGTTGATGGACTATAATATTCTATAAATAGATTCACATGCGTTCAACAAAATGTATTTTATTAATAAAAAAAATTATATGCCTCAAACTGGGCTCGAACCGGCGATCTTCCGTTTGTCAGGCAAGTACTTTACCTCTAGCCTTAACCCAATTAAAATGTGTGTTGGTTTTTAAATTTCAACCTTGAATATTTTCTAGTTTCAAGTTTAAATATTTGTCTAAAAATAGATTTGTATGTACAATAGAAATTCGGTTGCTAATCTCAATATTTTATTAGAGTTGCCAAAACCATAAAAAAAAATTATATTATTTTATTAATGTTTTTCCGCATTTTTTAATTCTTTTTTAAGATATTTAGTTTTAGATTTAATTTTTTGTTTAATGTTTATATGTATTTTTTTTATTTAGAGTGGCATTTGTAAAATTTATCAATGTTGGCAATGCTATAAAATATTACACAAAACATATTTTTTGAGTAATTTTTATAATGACAATTTCGCAATCGCTTTGACCCAGACAATTTTACAAAATTTGTGGGAAATTATTTTTTTTGTGTTTGTTGTTGTGTTTTTTGGAAAATTTTACAATTTTACATTTTTCTAAGACCAAAATTTCTGACATGAATACCCTTATTATGTTTCTGACTATACGTTGGATGTTGCAAGTATTGTGTATTATTAACAGTTGATTTGTTTTTAAATATATAATCAATAATGTGTCTTCTGGGGATTTTTTATTTTAAACCTTGTAAAACCGAACTTTTATCGGTCAAGATTTTTGACGAAACTTTTTGGAGCCTAAGCACTGTTGCCAGGTTTGACGATTTATCGTCATTTTGACGATTTTTAGTACCTAAATTACTAAATGACGATTTGACGATTTTTTCTTCCAAAATGACGATTTTTTAACAAACGTTTAATATGTCAGCAAAACATGTTTATTTGCTTTTATTAAAAAATCACCGGATCTATTTTTTGGATTTTTATTATTTCGTTAAAATTAAAAACTATTTTTTATTGAAAGTTTAGCAAAAAAGTTATTTTGTGGATTCATGTTAGTTTTATTTTAATTTATTTGCTGCCCTTAATAACGGTAAAGACCACTGCAAATGCAGCTAAAAACAAATGAAATTTCACCTGAAAAAAGAACGACTTACATTTTAGTAAATTCAACTAACATAGTCATTTCTTTTTTACTGTTCAAAAAATTAACTACAATTGTATCATTAATGAGTGGTTCAGTCAGTGCAGTAAAATATAAACAAACATTAATTTGTTTTATTTTTTTAAATAAAACAAAAAAAAAATACCGTACAAAATGAATGTAAAATCATAATACTGTAATTAAATGTGGTTTGTTTTTTAAATGAACAACAATTTCATTTTCAAAAATGAAATTTCTTCTACAAATGACTGTTTTTTCACTTAAAAATAAAGATACTGTATTACAACTGAAACAACGACAAATATTTACAGCAGAAGTTCCCTGAGTATGTGCTTACTTTTTTCATGGTTGGCAAACACTACCTTTTCATTACAATGGCAGTTGCCTTCCACGGCCACACCAATGCCGTTATGAACGTTTTAAAGCTACGATTCCAATAGTGGCATGTGTCTTTACAGGGTTTATTTCAAAATTCTACCCATTAAATTTTTGTTACATCAACAAAATAACGTTATAAATCGTCGTTTCGGTATTTTAGCGTAATTTTGACTTTAACTAGTTCAAAATATTTCAAAATCAAACATGTTAAATAGAAAACTAAACCCGTTTAAATAAGAAGAAACAAGTCTTTAATGGAATCACTTTTTTTATTTCCATTCCGCTATTAGTGTTACTGTTATAGCTAATCGTTATTATGAAAAGTTATTGAATGCCAACCCTGCTTTTTTAATATTTATATTTTTATAAAGTTTAATTAGTGTAAGATTGAGATAAACATAAAATATTTTTTAAATTAAAAAAAAAAAAACATCCAAGTTTTTGTGAAACAAACATCGAGTTCGAATATTCTCATTTATAAATCCAAAAATAAATCCGGTGCTTAAAAAACAGGCCTAATAATAATATAAATAATGTGTTCCAAAGTGAAACTTCAGATATTCACAATTTATATTTGAAAATGGAAAAACATGCAGTAATAAACAATATTTAAATAAAAATAAATAATAATATATGTAAATAATAAGTTAAATTATAAATAATTTTTAGCAATATTAAAAACCAACCCAAAAATATAAAATAATCAAAAATTTCAAAATTGATTGTATTAAACTATGTCATCACATGTAATGCAATTTGAAACTTTAACTCGTTAATGGAAGTAAAAATTTAATAATTAAAGAAAATAACATTGTTAAAGAATTTCTAAACTATGTAAAAGAATTTAAGATTTAAAAATTGTGCTACTGAAGTGGTTTTTGCAGAATTATGTAGAAGGAATTAACAGTTAAAGTGGTAAAGTGCTATCGTTATAAAATATCATGATTTTCGAAGTTTAAATTACAGAAAAGTGTAAAAAATCGTATTATATTACTCCGATAGTACATGAGCATTTGAAATATGAATTACATTATAATAATTTTTTTTTTATTTAAACTTTATCCCACTTGTAACAAATATTTTTTGTTTTGACGATTTTTTGACGATTTTTGAAAATAAAATGACGATTTTGACGATTTTTATTGGAAAATTTGACGATTTTATGCTCAACATACCTGGCAACACTGAGCCTAAGGCTTATGGCTAAAAATAATATAAGGAGCTATACTGCTCCCTCTATCGAAAAAATATGGTACTAAAGTTCAAGCTTTATTGATGTAACGCTTCTGAATTGTTTAAGATTTCGTCAAAATTTTAATTTTTTATTTTGTCTTAAATTATGTCCAATCCAAATTGTAAAATTAAAAAAACAAAAACTTTATAAAGTTATAAAAAAACTAAAGTTTTTTATTTTGACTTTGGTTTGAATTTATAAGTCTCTAAGACTATCAGGCTTAAATTTTTAGGTAAATCTAAAAGGCTACATCTCTCTGTTGTTAATCGTAACAAGAATTGTTAAAATAGTCCAGCTTTCTTTAACTGGCAAACATTTATCCTCAAAGGGCTAACTTCGATTTTATTGCCGGAAAATTAAAAAATCACATTATAAGTAAAAAAGAATTTCATACAAATGCATATTTTTTCTAGAAATACAAATATGCATTTCTAGAAAAAATATAAATAGTTGCAAATTCTACCGACTCACCTTATATGGAGGAAAAATGTGTTTTTTGTACACCGCTTAAAATAAATATCGGTTTGTTTAATGATGATTTCCAACATTTTTTGTATCCAGCAATGACACGAAAAACATATCTCCAATTTCGCAGAATTACCACATTAAGGAACTACAGTTTTCAAAATTTTTATTTCACTAAGGAGCGTCAGTGCCCAGTACAAAAAACAGCAAAAATTTTAAAACTGATAAAAATTGGTTTAAAGTTTCGACTACCATGTATTTATCTGTTAGGTTAGGATGGCACACCAATAAGGTAAGTGTTGAATTTATCTCTCAAGTGTTGGGATATTGTGAAATACTCAATAAAATACAAAATTTGAAAGCCGCAAACAAAAAAAAGTGAGCTTTTTTCAAACGATTTAATTTTTTAACTTTGCGTAACAATAGCAATTAGAAATATCGATCTCTAAAACATTGCCCTCTTATAGGTGGTAATCCAAACTGTTGGTAATCCAAACTTGAAACAAGCTATTCTAAAATAAAAAGTTTGCGCGAGTTATTGAAAAATAAAATCAGTTTGACCATTATAGCCCGGAAAAAAATCATTCTAAAGGATTTTAATATCATTGACAATATCCCATATAAAGGGTCCGCCAAATAACTTTTTTTTTTTGAAAATGCTATAAAAATTTCTTTTTTTATTTGAAAGTACAATCCTTCCGGTTAATAATGGAAAATAATTTCATTCAACTGGCTGCCTCGGCTGGCCATGCAGTAGCCTACACTATCGGTCCAATTTTTAAGCACATTATCGATTGTGTGCAGCTGTATTTCACCAATGGCTTCACGAATATTGTCCTTTAAAGCGTCAATTGTCTCTGGCTTGTTGGCGTAACACTTATCTTTGACGGCACCCCACAAATAATAGTTCAACGGTGTCAAATCGCAGCTCCGAGGTGGCCAAACGACATCAGCTCTGCGGCTGATTTGAATTTTCGCACACATTCTGCAACATTACCATGATTTTCAAAGTAATGTCGCAATATTTCCCAGCGTTGTTCAAGCGTATACACAACCATATTCGTTCAGCGGAAGGATAAAACTAATTATCTGTCAGACATGAGCTAAGTGTTTCCATTCACGAAATAAGCACTAATTGAAAAAAAAAAAAAAAAACGTTAGATGGCGGACCCTTTATTATATGCGTCGGTGGCTCAGGGTATAGACCAGTCGCCTGCTAATCAGACAAACCGGGATCGATTCCCGGCACGACTATGAAATTTAATAACATTAATAACATATTTTTTTTTAATTCGTTATTTTTATTTAAATCTCTTTTTATACCCATTATTTTTTTCCTTCTGATCATAGCTTATTATTTATACCCATGTATGCATATAGGTAACCCATTTGTTATTTATATATACGTAAGGATGACAGTAATGCATATTTCATTACTTTTGGGACATTTCATAAAAACAAAAATTATAATAACCGTAAAATTGATTTTTTTTTTTTTTTTTTGCTTATTTTTGATATTTTTGCTCATATTTGCTTATTTTGCGATTTTTTATTTTTGTGCTTACCTCAGCTTTTTCTTAAGATTTTTGAGCTTTAAAATTGCAGTTTTAAAATATTCTTCGTTTAAAACGCCTTTTTGCTTAAAATTTTTGGCTTCTGGTTTTAACTTTTAATCTTTAACCTTCTGTAGCCCATGAACTTAAAAATTAAAAATTTTTTTGGTACGGGAAAGGTTAAGGTAAATAAAAAAAACGTATTACTTAGAAATTAAAAAATATCCTTTATTTATTATGTATTTGACATTTTAGGGATTCTGACATTACTGTAACATAACATAAAAATATAATTGTTTCATGTAAAAATATAAAAATATGAATTGTATACAATAAGTAAAAAATATGATTCACTTACCTACAGGTTTTCATAAAAGCAACCCAATTTTTTGCACTTTTTGTATTTTTTTATAAAATTTTAAATTTTCAAACTTGTCCCTATTCGTATTCTGCAAATACGAATAGGGACAAACTGACGGGTCAAAAAAATTACGCCATATATGATATTTGTTTGGTACTAATTTGATCAGTGGTATGTCACAGTAGGGTCACACAAATTTGAGCGAGCTAAATAAATTTAGTATGTATTATTTCGGGATTTTGGGGTTTGTTACAGTAATGTTACATGAGGCTATAAAGGGTTAACTTCGAGCTTATATATTAGTTCTCATGTAGTGAGTAAACTAGTTTATATGAATGTTTGATGTTTGGCATGGGATTGTTACCTCTTTCAAAACTTGTTCTGATGATGGGAACCTAGAAAATTCCCGAAATAGACCTATCAACACATTCCTGAAAGGGTCAAATAATAAATTTCAAAACAAAAAAACTATAGATTATTTGTGAGGACAATATCCTAATAAAGAAATATAGAGTATGGCCTCGAACTTGAATAATTTTCATTTTCATTGCACAATTAAAGGTCGAAAAAAAACATAATTTTTATTTGTAATAAAAATTATATCAAACATGACAATATCATATTATATTTTTGGACTTGAGGTAAAACAATATTCTAACTAAATATTTTTAAGAAAATATAGAAAGTCCGAAAAAACAATTTTTGCATTTTTAATACAAAAATTAAAACATTTTTGAAGAAATAGCATACCACGGATATTCTCAACAAACACAGTTTGTTGGCATATATGGTGTTTTTACAAATTGTAATACAACCAACAAACACACATACATGTACTGAAATACAAAGCATATCGACACGTAAAATTGTTGTTTTTCAAATACATAGTTTGATTTCATAATTAGGGCTACCGGATCAGGCAATTTATACATTAAGGCAGACAAAAAGATAATCATGGAGTTTAATTTGTCTGTTGTATGTAATGTCTCGGTTTGAGTTAAGCCAATTATCATTTTCTATTGCAGACAACTGAAGATTTGGGTGATGCCAATGAAACAATTGTATTGTCTATCATGAAAATGATCAAACTTTTTGAAAAGCAACAAATAAAATCTAATATGACTATATCATATTCGATCAATGTTCTAATTATACGAACAATAGTCTAACTAAATATATGAAAATATAGAACAGGAGTGCCCAAAAGTTCCTTATGGAAGAGCAAACACCAATACATTTAAAGAAAAACTAATTTTTATTAATATTTTTTGTTGTAAAAACCAATACATACAAAGAAAAAAGAAAAAAATATTTCAATGTTTACCAGCAAAGCATACGAAAATGTTGTTGCTTTGCGCTTGCGTGTATACAGTGAAGAACGACAAAAAAACTAATAAGACAAAGTTGTTTGTGTATTTCGTATTGCTAGTGCTGAGCGCTCTATATGTGTATTAAAACACACAGCCTTTAGCTAAGTGTTTTTACAAAAACAAATGAGCACCAAGCCATAGGCCTTGGGCACCCCTGATATAGAAAGTCCGAAAAAACAATTTTTGCATATTTAATACAAAAGTTAAAACATTTTTGAAAAAACATATACTTTATATAAAAAGTTTTACAAATTCAACATTTTATTGTATGCTACATATTTAAAAATTATAAATAACATCCAAAAGATCCTGCTTCTTGGTACTCTTTGCAACTTTTTTATCAAAATGCTGTTCCAATATTTGTAACAATTGATCCTTGGTACAAGAATTCAGTGACTTATTGCCGATCATTTGCATAACATAATCCTTATTATCCAAATCTCCAGCAGATAATTTTGGTATTTTTGGTGCATTACTATCTTTACTGGAACTTGGGGCAGAACGTTTTTTAGCCGGTTCAACATCACAACCAAAAATTTCTTCAAATTTTGGTATTAAAGCAGCAATACGTTCATCTTGTTTTTCACTATTTGGAAAATATTGACTACCCAATGATTCAAAGTTGACATTGAAAGCCAAAGCTAATAACTTTGATTGTAATTGATCTAAATCCGGATCACATAATATGCTGGGTTTATAATCAAGACGAAATTTTTTCATAAGTTTTTTACAAACTTCCACACCCTCATCAGGAGCATGATTTTCTAAAGAATTCCAATCAGTTAAGTCGATATCGCGTATGTAAGAGGCACACGATAAATACATAATCTTAAAGCCATCATTAGAAAGTAAGGAATAGTGAGATTGAGAATCAACATCATTTTTAGAAACTGGTATCAAGGCTACATAGCGAGGCATTGATTTGCGTTTGCACATGAATAGGCAAATTGCAATCTTATCCTTAGCCTTGCAACGTTCCCAGAGAGCACGAAATAAACGTTTTGAACCCTCAATGTGTGTATCATCGGGATACATAAAGTTACAGGGTTTGGAGTATATAGCTTTTTTCAATTCCGATTTAGGTTTAAATCCCAATAACATCATACCGGTATGATGAAGATTTCGTACTCTATTAACTTGTTCGTAGGACAAACGCATTGGATTTTGTCCGAGATTGATTTCATACCAAGCATCTTTAATATTTATATCTCTGGGTTCTTCAAGTTCTTGTGTTAGTGGGTTTTGCTTACGGACCTGGGTTAAACGATGTCTTTTAACCACAGCATTGTCCGTACGTTGTAATAATACCTTACGTGGTGCCTTATCTTTTTGGAAATAATTAAAATATTGTGCTGAAAGGGCCAAATCAGGACCCAATGACAATTTAAAATGACCCAATGAGCGTCGAACAAAATTTTGCTTCAATTTACGATCAGCCAAAATTTCTCGTAATTTTTCTGGATTACTCGCTTCAAAACTATCCATATCGATGTCACGTACAAGACACATAAACTCTTTATAGAATATATCATAATTGAATACATCTATCATGGGTATAACTTGAAATTCGACTTCTTTGCCACTTAAATCAGCGGCCTTTTGTAAAGCTTGTCTATATCCTTCTGACTGAGCAGGATGCGGTGTTTCCCGATTGGTCAAATACACAATTGTTGAATTATCAACTGTATAATTGCAATGTTGTACCAAATCTACACATAATCTAAGTAAATATGAGAAATTTCCACAGCCATCATTATCGGATACACCATAGACAATGCCAAAATCTTCCGGTGCCGTTTCCACAAATCGTAAATAATGTTCCACAATTGCCGTATTCAATTGTCGTGGTGGCAGGAATACCGCACAATTTTCGGGCATTACAACGGCCTCCAAGCAATTGGGTTCATACGGTTCGGGTGAATGTTCAGTGTTGGCAAATATCAATGCCATTAAATCCTTATCGTTAACCAAAAGTCCCGATAAAAATGCACTTCGTATAAGATCTAAGGCATTTTTTAATAGTTCCGGCTCATGGTATAAATTGGCGTCTACTACGAAAAGTATTGCCTCACGGCCAGAGTATGTCGGTTTTATGCTTTCGTCATCTTCATCTTCGGAGTCTGAAATGGATATTTCATATTCAGGATGCCAGGAACTCATTGCTTTGTTGGAAAACTTGTGTTTAGGCGGTTTTTATAAAAATTAATAGAATTTCGCAATGATTAAAAGCTTATTAAACAACGCACATTCACAATATCCCTGCCCAGATACCAGTTTAGGGTGAATTGTAAAAAAAATTAAAGATAATATCATTCACAATAACAAATAGGGCTGCGTTAGTTTGCTATATTGAGGGTTTTGCTTCTAGATTAAGGGGCAATAATTTGGTTAATTTAGAGGGTTTTTTTGGAAAGGCAACAATACACAACGCAATATTCATGTGCAACTTCTGCTATGGTGCAAAATATTACCAGTGCGTATGTCATATTGCGTGGTTGTACAATATATTGAAAAAATCAAAAAGGTTTTTTATGCTTTTACGAACCATATTTTGTGAACCGCTGCTTTATACTGACGATCTCTAAAGGTACATATATACTTTGCAATATTATTGCCAGTATTATTAACATTTTGAGCTACACAGTGCAATAAGATGAACAATAATGTTACACAAAATATGACACCACTCTTGTGTTCTGTTCTGTATAAAAATTGCACAATGTGCCGAAAACACTATAAAATATTTTTCACATTTCTTGGTTGCGCAATAAAAATTAAATCCCAATATAATGTACAACCTTCCAGTATGACATAAACACTGGTAATATTTTGCAGAATAGCAAAAGTAACACAATAATATTGCGTAGTGTATGAAAACTTTTTTTTAATTTTAGAAAACTTTTTTAATTTTTTATTTTGTCATTTGATATGGTTCTTGAGTCAATTTTTACCTACATTTTTTTACTGATGGCAACACTGGGCTGCCAAAATAAGCTTGCTTTAGCTACTCATTTAATGTGAATGCCAAATTCGAATAATTTTAATTTAGATCAAGATAAATTTATATAAGTAGTACTAGTAGAACAACAACTACAACAATAAAAAACAACAATACAAAAACAACAGGCATTTTGTTGTTGCCTACAGTACACCGAAATGTCAAAACCAGCTATATCTAGATCATTTTGACACATCGAAGACCAACATACATGAAGAGGAAGATAAACAGCTGGGCTACTAGCACCACCTATATAAATTTATCTTGATTTAGATATAGAAATTATTGTTGTAAAATTCTTATACTTTTCGAGTACTCAACACTACTCCATACTTTTAAACAGTTTGTCGACACAACTCAATACTTTTAACGGCATTTTTGAATTTAAAAATAAAAATTTTTAAAGTTATATTTATTACAAGAAATTATTAAAAATTCACATTAATTTGATAAATATAAATAATAAAAGTTTTAATAATTATAATACAATTTATATGAAATAATTATAAAACAAATTTCAAAAATTCTTTTGAACTAAATTGTCTTTATTGGCTAGAAGTTCGTATTAACAGGGGTAATATTAATTTATCACTTTATAATTAGCAACGAAATATTAAAAAAATTGTGACAAATTGTTTGTATATTAGACACATTGTGCAAATTTTTATATTCCTCCACAACCAAACACAACAGTAGTGACATATTTTGTGCAAAAGTACTGTTCTGTGTGGGGCAGAATGACAAAAATATTTGCAATAATATTTGCAAAATTTACAATCAGTATTGAGTACTCAGTACCAGACTACTACTACTCAATACTTTTGCAACTCTATTCTGTTTTATTCATTATTCATATATTGTTAATGAACGAACGCATTATTAACATATAGAAAAGTATTATAAAACAAAAAAAAATAAACGGAAAATTGCGAGGACAAAGTGTAGCTTAGTTTCAAGTAGAAATAAAATAACACATAAAAAATGACCAGTAAATCATATTTTGAACAACCTGGAGATGAAGGTGGCAAACTAGCGAAAAAGGCAAAGGATTCACCCTTTATGATAGTAGGCAAGTATTTCATCATTATTTTTTTGTTGCCAAGTTAAATATTTTTTTTAAAAAACGCATAAAAACTTTGCCCCATCAGTAAAAAAAAAAAAAATACAAAAATGTATCTTGAAGAGGCTGAAAAAAACTTGTGACTTTATAAAATAGCTGCTCTTTTTTTTCGCTTGTTCTCATGATTTCTGTTGTCGTCATATGTCTTGATGTGTGATTTTGTCGAAGAGGAGAAGTTTTCATGTCCACGACCTTGAAAATTAACTGTTGATATGTATAATTAATTTTATTGTTAACATTTCAATGTAAAAATTGTAACTAGATTTGTGAACAGAGTATTGCCAATTATTATTATTAATAATTTGTTTAATTGTTATCTAACTAAAACAAAGTACTGTCTATTATATGGGTTAGTCATTGATTTGTCTGTTCAATGTGATGTTTTGCTGCTGACACAGTTAATATTAACAAAAAATATGATGTAACCTTTGTTTTAATGTCATAGATATACACAATTTAATGTCGATTCACTTTATACTGGAGTACACTACGCTGCATATTGAATTTTGTTAATTTCTCTTTTTGCACTTAAATATTTGGCTGAAGTACAGTTTAGCACCTTACGGCAAAAAAAAAAAAATATATGTCCGGATTTGGGGTTAAAAAAGAAAAAAACCGAAATTAAAAGTTAGCGGCGCTCGGACCCGGGGGACCCACTGGTTCCAAAAAAACGGGAGGACGTAGTAACATGTAAGTATGGGTACTCAAATTAAAGGAAATTGTCTCACGATTTCAAAAATGGTATTTGTTGATCCGTGAAACGTAGTCCGAATTAGAGCCGTTTAAGACCCTTAAAAATGGGGGCCAGAAAAATATGAAATTTCGATATGCAAAAATGGTACTCAAATGAAAGAAAATTTGTCTTACATTGCAAAAAATATTATTTTACCATGATCTGTAAACGCGTAAAAAAGATGGCGACTTTGCAAAAAAAAAAAAAAAAAAAATTTTTTTGAAAAAATCGCGCGATTTTTTTACACTAGGGAAGATAATGAGACGCGCGCAGAAAAACTGTATTCAGCGAAGCCACCTGCCGCGTCCTATGGAGGAGAAAACCCCTAAGATCGGCCGCCACGCAGAAAAACTTTATTAAGGAAAAAAAAAACATTTTCCGAAATCATGGCGACCTTGCAAAAAAAAATAAATTTTTTTTTTTTTTTAAATTTTTTGGCCCCCTTTTTGGGTCGAAATTGGCTCTAATTCGGACTATGTTTCATGGATCAAAAAAGAAATACCATTTTTGAAATCGTGAGACAATTTCCTTTAATTTGAGTACCCATACTTACGTGTTACTGCGTCCCCTCGTTTTTTGGACCCAGTGGGTCCCCCGGGTCCGAGCGCCGCTAACTTTTAATTTCGGTTTTTTTCTTTTTTAACCCCAAATCCGGACATATTTTTTTTTTTTTTTTGCCGTAAGGTGCTAAACTGCACTTTTGCCAAATATTTTTTGTTTAATACTATGTATGTATTTGTTTTATCTTAAATCTAATGAGTAGTCCAGAGTACTCGAGTTTTGTGAATGCACCTTTGTGTTTCCAATTATTCGATGTAGACCGGGGTTGACAAAACTTTTCTCTTAAATACTTAAAATTGATCCATTGACTAATATTTTTATAGACAATTTTTTTGGAGAACGCAACTCCTTTGCCGGTGGTTTAAGAGTTTAAGGTTGAAATTTGTTTTGCGATTTTATCCAAAATCTTATTATCTTTTCAATGGTGTATAATATGTTGTCATTCAATAACCTCCCAGCGAAATGTTGATAATGTCATCTCCTTGCTGTTTGCATTACCAATAATGATATCTCATTATATTGATATTTAATTATTTGCTTATGGAAGGTATAATACCTTCTGCATTATTTTAAAATACAAAATATTGACTGCTCAATAACGGCCTATTGTAGTGATTATTTTTAAATTAAATATAAATTATTATATTGGGTTAAATCAGAACGTTTTATGCAGTTAACTTTTATTTGTTTATTCAAGTTCATACGTACATATTTCAAATTTATACGTATTTTACTTATAAAGGGTCCGCCATCTAACGTTTTTTTTTTTCAACTAGTGCTTATTTAGTGAATGGTAACACTTAGCTCATGTCTGATTTGACAGATAATTAGTTTTATCCTTCCGCTGAACGAATATGGTTGTGTATACGCTTGAACAACGCTGGGAAATATTGCGACATTACTTTGAAAATCATGGTAATGTTGCAGAATGTGTGCGAAAATTGCGTACGGATGGAAGAAGAGAAGCACCGTCAGCTCCGTATGTTCGTTATCTTGTCCAAAAAGTAAAGTGAAAGAAACTGGCATCCTCATCGATAAACCAAAGCGTTAAAAGCCAAAAACAGTGCGTACACCCGAGAATTTTGCTGCTGTGGCAGAAAGTGTGCGTGAAGCGCCATCAACATCAATTCACTGATAATGTGCTTAAAAATTGGACCGATCGTGTAGGCTACTGCATGGCCAGCCGAGGCAGCCATTTGAATGAAATTATTTTCCATTATTAACCGGAAGGATTGTACTTTCAAATAAAAAAAGAAATTTGAGAAAATATTCAGTAGTTTTTTTTTTATAGCATTTTCAAAAAAAAAAAAGTTATTTGGCGAACCCTTTATATAATGCAAGTTTTACAAATTGTGTTTAAAATGTTGCTTTTATTCGATTGACATAAAAAATATTTTATAAATTAAATTTACTAAAAACATGTTTTCTTATTTATCACATACAGGGTTAGCTGGTTTTGTTGCTGCTGCCGCTATTGGTGCTTACAAATATAAACATCGTGGCACCATGAGTACCAGTGTCTTCTTAATGCAATTGCGTGTGGCTGCCCAAGGCACAGTAGTTGGTTGTCTGACAGTGGGCTTAGCGTATGCCATGTACAACGAACATTTCAACAAGAAAACTAAAGAAGAGTAATATTAACCAAATTAATACTTAAATATTAGTACAATTTTTAATTAGTATAAGATTTCATAATTTTTATTTATTTTTCATCATTTCATTTTTTTAATGTTTTGTTTTTTTTTTTGTTTTTCCTTTTGTTTTTAATTGCAGTAATAAGTTGTCAAATTAATTGGCGTTTTCTTTAGTTTTTTTTTGTTTTGTTTCAAACCCAAAATTGTTTTAAAGTTCTTACATACTCATTTTTTAAAAAAAAAATTTAAAATCTTAAAACGCACGTTAAACAATTGCTCTTACAAAAGGATCTTTTTTATAATAAGCGATGTGTCCAGTATCCACAACTTATATGTGTGATTATCCTATTGCCTGTGATAATTAACTGATGAACCTGGGTATTAACTACCAATAAATATGAATGCAAAACATGCGTTAATTGTTGTATAAGTGTCGCGAATTCATATTTGGTGCATATATAAATAACACTGACATAATTATTATTATTTTATGAATATTATAATTTATACTACATCCAAAAACGAGTGGGTTTTAAAAACTACTTTTAGTTATGTACTTGTAAAATTCCATACAAATTTTAAATCAAAAACAAAAAGTTTTTAAAAACTACTAATTTTGAATCTGGTATAAATGTAGAATTATTGAAAAACAATAAATCGAAAAACAAAATATGTTTTACAAAAGAAACTCATTAAAGTGTTTTTATTTGTTTAAATGTAGGTTACATGCTGTTCAAACGGAAACCAACTGTTTTTCGTTAAAATGAGTTAGAAATCGATTTTACATACATAATTGACATAGGTATCTCGTATAGACAGATATTCATTCCTGAGTTTGCTGCAGATTTCCAATTTAAACCTTAACTAAATATAAAGCACTTATTTATTCAAGTTTTTTAACTTGAATAAATAATATATATATTACACATATACAGGTATGTGATGGAAAACGTAATCGATCCAAAATCGATACAAAACCGATAAAAGTTGTGAAGAACAACATAATACCATGTTCAGACGGTAATATGAACCACTTGGTTCGTTCTCTGAATCACGATTGCGAATCCTGGTGTTCACACGATTGTTTTTGTTTCATTTTGACGTTTATATTTTTTGTTCATTTATTTAGCGCGTCTTTTTAATTTGTGTGTGGCTTGATTTAAAAATGGATAAAAAAAGTAAGTAAAAATTAAAAATAATACATGAATATACTTTTATACACTTTTTTATATTCAAAGCCAACAGAAAAAGTGCCAGCAAATGGGATCAAAGCGGAGAGCGTGCTCTGATAGAGATATGGGGCGATAAAATGAAGCAGTTGCGTGGCTGCCGGAAAAATAGCCACATACTTATTGAAATGGCTTCTGAACTGGAAGCAATTGGGTATAAATATACCCCGGAGGAGCTGAAAACAAAGATGCACAACATGACCAACCGATATAAGTAAGTTTAAAAGTATAATGTGCTGTGTGCAAAATGCAATGAAAATTAACAATTCCGTACACATGAGACCCTACTCTGTATGCTTTTAAAACATTTTTATTGTTAATTAATATTTGTGCTATCATTTTTTAATTACAGAAAGGAAAAAATTAATATTGGGTCAACCGGTGGCTCACCCTCCGAGTGGGATCTCTATAAAGAAATGCAAAATTTATTGGCTCCATTTAAAAGCTACCACACTGAAGATTTGGTTGCTGATAGCATAAAAAGTAAGTTTTAAAATTATTCTTAGAAATGAATTGAGAGAAAAGTTAGTTTTTTACAAACTACATACATATGTATGTGTTTATTTTAGACAAATTTAAAATATCCTAAATACATTAATTTTTCATTCATTTATTTCAGACATAAATTCAGGTATTCCGGTAATATCATTGCTACCACCGTCAGCACCAGCAACAGACGTTTCTCCGGCATTCCCATCACCATCAACGGGACCACCTCTTTCTCCATCGCCATCACCAAGTTCCCCAAAGCTTCGAACATCTGAAAAGAAAAAGAAAAATGATAAAACTATACAAACTCTTCAAAAGACGTTCGAGCATATTAAAAATACGACGGAAAAGGTGGTGGCAATAGAGGAAGAGAAAAAAGAAATTTTGAAAAAATTTGCGGAGAAGGAAGCCGAGGTTCAAGATGCACTTCTTGAATTTTTAAAAAGAAATTAAATTTTAAAAATGTACTTGTTTTGATCTCATTAATTCGTGATATTTATTTTTAATGGAACGAAGTTGTTTTTGTTATTCTTTTTTTTTTTGTTTAATCTTTTTTTTAATTCTTTTTTATATAAATGTACATAAAAATATGTATATATGTAGTATATAGAATAATAATTTATGTAGTATTTGAAGTATTTGAATTGTTAAAATAAAACTTACATAAATATTCTGAAATTGCACTTCTTATTCTTTCTGGATTATTTCTGTTGTCCATTTGTGTTGCAATAAATTCAGGATACGACCGGTTTACTTCGGCAGCTTCTAAAGCCTTCATCCAATTTTCATTTATGGTATCATTGTTTTCACTGAGGAAGTTGTGAAGAACACAACAGGCTAACACTACGGAGTTAGCATTTTTTATGGCATTATCAACTCCTTTTCCAATGCGCCTAAACCGAGCTTTTAGCTGCCCAAACGTATTTTCCACAACTCTGCGCGATTTAGACAATGCATAGTTAAAACATTTTTCTTTGTAGCTTTGCGAAAGATTGAATGGGTACGGTTTCATTAACTGTTCGCTTAGCCTAAATGCTGAATCGCCAATTATGTGCACTGGAACATCCACATCTAAAATTGTTGTTTTTAAATCAGTCATAATATTGCAATCATCAAGCTGATTCTTCAAAGAAGATTCTTGATATATTTGAGAATCATTGCAACGGCCAGGACTACCAGAGCTTACATAAATGAAACGGCATCTGGAAAACGAAATTAATCGACGCTTACTAACCACATAGTTTTTCTTACCTTGCGTCTACCAATGCTAAAAGCACAATTGAATACCATCCCTTATAGTTATAGTAGTCTGTAGCGTCTTCATGGGATGGGTGAATCTCAATGTGACAACCATCTAACAATGTTAATATCAATCATCCATTTAACAATGTTAATATCAATACAACTAACTTACCAAGAGCCCCCATGCATTGAGGATATCCGAGTATATCAAATTCCTTTACCAAGTCCTCAATATTTTCCCTTGTTAATGGGAAATTGTTTAAATACATTGGAGCCAAAACTCTCCATGTTTCGGTACAAAAACCTAAAAGAATTTCGCATACAGTTGACTTTCCCACGCCGAACATGTTAGCAACTGTGCGATACTCTGCAGATGAACCTAACGCATATAAACTTATTGCAATCCTCTTCTCCAGTGGTATTGCTTCACGCATATTTGTATCGTTTTTCTTGAGGCCTTGAAGCAGCGCACATAATTTCTGAAAAGTCCTTCTATTCATTCTAAAGTTATTTTTGAAGAAAGAATTATCAGCATCTTGGCAGTCTGTCTCCCAGAAACTTGAAGATCTATCCTGAAAAGTTTACAAAGTATTTAATATATAATGAAACAAAATATTATTCTCCCTTTACTATTTTCCAGCTCAGTCTTTCAGAATTTTGAGGCAGTTGCGACTCCTGTAAAAGTTGTGCACACATCTCCTGCAGATCCGCCAGCACTTTGAAGCTTATTTTTGACTCTTCAAAAAATCTAGGCTTTGAAGACATCCTTCTACACTTTAAAATACTTTTCACAATTTCTTTTTTTTCCATTTTTTTTTTAAATATATATATGTAAATATATATATTTTTATTTTTCAATGTTTTTATTTATTTTTTTGCACAAATAAATTTTTAGTTTTTTCTTTGTTGATATTTTTTTTGACAGCTAGTTCAGATAAACGAGCGATAATTGCTATCAAAATTGGAGATGATAGTAAATTTTTCGTGGTTCACTGCAAGATTCAAAATGAACCAAGATGTTTCGTTCTCAAAATTTTGTATGGAGAAACCAACATGTTTGGACCCCGAACCATGAATGAGAGAGCGAACCTCGAATTTTGCTGCTCGTGCGAACATAGCATAAGTGCCGTTTTCATTTCGGTTTTACTTGAAATCATATTCTATTTCATTTTCCATATTGTCCCATAGAAATATCGATAAAAAAAGTGTGACGGAAAACGAAATTCGTTTTTTTTGCGTTTTTAAAACGTGTAGTCGGGGGTTTACGATTTTAAAACTATCGCATTTTTTTGAAGTTTGTTCGCAATAATTTTTGTTGAAATGTAATTATAAATATTTAAAATAATATAAAAATAGATTTATTTAGAAAATTTTCAGGGGAAAGCACATAAATATTCGACAGGAAGACATGATAATAGAATTTATGGAAAAACATCCTCAATTGGAAAAGGGATTTGCCAAAGGAGACAGAATTGAAATCGAGAAACTTTGGCAGACCCTTGCAGACGATCTCAATAGTATTGGCCCACCAAAACCTCAACGTTGCTGCCAATTGGATGGTTAAAGGAATCGATGTGGATATAAAGTGTGGACCTATTTTATTCAATATCCATGAAAAAGCTTCTTTGTTAACTCGAAAACATTCTATAAAACTGAAAAATATTTATTAGTGCAAATTAGTATTTTTTTTTTTACTTACACTTTTTCTGTCAAGTTTAATGGGTTGGATGAGTCCCGCAACTTTTTTCGTTCAATATTTTCTTTGTTTTTCTCTTCATTCATCAAAATTAAAGAAGATATTACAACAAAAGCTATTTTTAATGATGTCTGTTTAAAGCAAAAAACATAATTTAAACAACAGAATTGTTTTTTTTTTAAGAAATACGTAGAATTGAAACAAATATGGAAAATGAAACCGGTACGATTTCAATCACACCTAAAATCGGTAGGTTCGATTTGAGCGTTCGATTTAATTTTAAAACGATTCTATTTCTATCACATACCTGATAATAAATATATATATTACACATATAATAACCTGAGATCTGATATACAAATAGAAGTTAATAATTAAATGTTTATTTATGCTCTTGAAAAAATCTGTCTTCTACTTGAAAGATTTGCGAACAAAAATTTGATTTTCTTCCTCGTTAAATGTTGTTTTTTTTGTGTTTTACCTACACCCAGAAAAACTGGGAATATTATCGCTAAGTAGTTATACAACTACATAAGTTTTAAGTTAGTTTTACAAAAATTATTAGTGCCTTCGGCTTCCGAGTTCGGCCGAACACCAAGTATTTGAAGCAATTTTCAGACTAAATTCCTTAATTTCGAGTACAAACCACAAGAATTTGTATTAAATTCGTTATATATTTTGATAAAATTAAGAGTTCAAACATTCCTATTCTTTTCAAGAAGACATTAAAGTAATGTAACACATTCCCATTTAAAAAAATCTAAATTATCTTTTTTGGGATTTACTCATGTTTAAATTTTATTTTTTACTTTTAAAACAACTTTCGTTGTCAAAATTAACCAAAATTCATATTTTATTCAAAATAAAAAGTAAATTAAAATTAAGTTCGGTTACGGCTGAACATTGAAAATTGTCCGAAGTTTCGCTACGACTTCGTCCAAAAAAGTGAGTTTTGTTACACTAATTTTTATTTACTGAACATGTTATGTTTTCCCATACATTTTTTTCTCATACGTAACATAGTATGAGGCAATTTTTGCATGCAATGTTGCGTGCAATTATTGTTTGTAGGCAAACGGGGTAGCAAAAATTGCAGTTTTCGTTTTTCAAGATATTTTTTGCCATTTCTTTTTGCTATCGTTCGTATTCTTGTTAATTTGTTTATTCGTATTCGGCTTCTAAAGTGTTGTGTATCGAAAATATTTCGTAAAATAAAAAATAATGTGGAATAAAGAACTAGTGGAACTTTTACTTATAACTTTCATATATATATATACTTTTTTATTTTAAATTATTACGAATAAATTAAATTTCAACGAATGAACAATTAAAGAAGATTGGCAAAATAAACGTCAAAAAAAATTGCATGCAAAAACTCCTCGTGTAAATGTTTACGATTTTTAGAAGCAACTTTAAAAGAGAATTCAAAAATTGCTGCAATTAATTTCGTGTAAATTGCCTCTATAACTAAATCTAGAATATGTACCAACTACTTTACGAAAAACCCCATCAGTTTATGTAAAAATAAAAGAATTTACAAGTACTTGATTATAATCTTTTTTTATTCTTTACCATACAAAGAATTTCATATGGCAAAAAAAAAATTCAATACATAATATATGTAATTAAAAACATTTTAAGCAGTAGTGGCTGCAGCAGCAGCGCTGGTGGTGGCAGCTTGTTCTTCTTTGATGCGATCCTTCTTGAGAGGACCCATGAAGGCCAATTTGTCGGCTGGGGTTTGGAAACGACCATGACCCATTTTGGAAGAGGTATCGATGAACTTGAGATTGATCTTCTCCAAAGCAGAGCGTTTGGTGTGCTTCAACAAAGTCTTACGTAAAGTGAGAACACGTTTCTTGGAACCAATACAACAACCCTTAATCATGACAAAATCATTGGTAACTTCACCATAATGAGGGAAACCACCCATGGGAGTGATGGACTTGTCTGTCAAATCGTACTCGGTGGAGGCATTGTTTTTGACAACCTTTAAAGAAAGAAAATTAACATTAGATAAAAATTAAATAAATATTAAATTATTAAGCCAAGATGATAAAAAATAATCAGTCCTATCATTTTGTATATCATGTGGTTAATCAAAAATAGTTTTATATTTGATGTCGGTACTTAATGTGTTTATCATCAGTGCACGGAAACTTATTTTAGAAATGATTGAAATATAATTACCTTGCCATCCTTGGTGTGAATACCGGCACCAATACGGTAGATTTTCTTGTTGATTTCGGTACGGTGATGGTAACCCTTTTGACCGGCACGTGCCACAGTTGTGGACACACGAGAAGGATGCCAGGCACCAATACAGGCAACCTTACGCAAACCCTTGTGCGTTTTGCGTGGCAATTTCTTTGTATGCCAACGGGATGTGACACCCTTGAAACCTTTACCCTTGGTAACACCAATGCAATCAATCATCTCATCTTGAGCAAAGACATTGCTTACGGGAATGGGTTTTTCCAAATGTTCCTTAACCCACTTGACCTTATCTTCAATGGATCCACCATTCAATTGGATTTCCATAACATGAGCCTTCTTTTGGCGTTGTTTAATCAAACGGATCTGAAAAAAATTAAAAAAAAAAAAAATAATTAGTTTAGATTGAAAGACGGACATTGCATAAGGTAAGGCGGTAAAAAAAAAAAGGTGGAATTCAGAAGCTCTACAACCCATAAAATATTCCATCAAGAAAATAAATATGGTCTGGAAAAAACTCGAAATGATTTTTAGAGGTCGCAGGTCGAAATTGAAGTTGCAAACTTTTACTTAAATATTACTATATTTTAAATTATAAAAATGAGAAAAAAAAAATTAAATAATCGTTGCGATCGCGTAAAACCAAACGAATATGAAACCCAAATTTAACTACTTAAAGGCCGTCAAAATAAAAAAAAAATCTTCGTGGTCGCGTCAAAAAAAAACACGTTTCATTTAAGGATTCATTACTCGAGCGGATACGTTTCGTAAACGGACTGCAACTCCATAAAGTGTAATAATAGTACATACGTAGAGTAGAATACGTTGTTTCGGTTTTACATACTTAACAGAGATAGTGACAGATTTGCGGAAAACCATAAATAATTTCTTATGAAAATATAACTTGATAATTGATAATTTCTCAAATACAATTGATAAATTTCTTAAGCACAATTGATAATTTCTAAAATATCATCGATAATTTTTTTTAAATACAATTCGCACTTGATCAACAAGAGGGTATTAACTCGAAATTTTTAAAATATCACTTTTTTTCAAGAAATCAACTAACAACATCAATATCTATCTATTGTAAAAATTTCAACGTATTCCGATTACTCTTTCATCTCGAAATCCACTTTTGAGACCATTTTCATGATAATGTAGTGATTACCTTTATTTCAACAAAAAGGTATTATTTCGAGTTAATACAAAAGTTCAAATAGAAATGAATCGTATATTTTCATGAAAAAGGTATTATTTTGATTTGATCCTTTATTTATGTTAAAAATAATAAAACTGTTTTATTTATATTTGGTTGTATTTTGAGTTGATACGGTTTTGTTGATAAAATTTGTTTTATTCTATAAATTTAAATCGATAAAATTTCAAAAAATGGTATTAACTCAAAAATTGATTTTTTTTTTTGCAATGAGTGGTAAAATTTAAACAAAAACAATGTATATATATATTCAAATGGAATTTGCTTATTATGATGTTTAGAGTTTTTAAATTCTGTTAAAATGTGGCCATAAACAGCTTTCTTACTCTACTGAAAATTTTAAAATTTTGAGTTAATACCCTCTTGAGTTAATAATTTTGATCAAGTGCGAATTGTTAAATCTGATGTACAATAGATAATTTCTGAAATAAAATTGATAATTTCTGAAATACAATTGATAATTTGTGATATACAATTAATCACTTCTGAAATACAATTGATAAACTTTAAATACAATTGAGAACTTTTGAAATACAATTGAGAATTTTGGAACTACATTAGATAAATTCTGAAAAACAATTGAAAATGGTGTAGTGGTTGTACTACGAAATTAAAAGAATTCAATATAGGAATACACACATTTTCTTTAAATACTCGGTGTTTGGCTCTGAAGTCTGATATTCGGTCAGACACTAATGGAAAAAATAATTCTAGCACTGCTCTTCTTTATTCACTATCTTGATTTTTAACCAAATCGATAGAAATCACAACCGATCCAGCTTATTTTTTATTGAGACTGTTTGTGATATGGTTTAACTATATGATCACAGCCTAAGCGACTACATACAGTTAGTGGAATATATCAAAAATCGCCACCCGAAGGGCAATTTATTCTGCGACGTTGCGGTCATATAACTGATCATTGAACATTCCAGCAAAACCGCCTTTTAGGTACTCCCACACTTTGTACCGCCATCAAACCCGAAAGTTAAACAGCAGCACTCGGTGACAGAGACCAAGGACGTCACTTTTTATTAGTTTTAATGTTTAAATATTTTTCTTGTATAATTACCTGAGTGTGAGCAACAACACGGATAACTTTGCAGTAACGAAGCATCTTGCGGAAATCATTTTCAATGCTCTTCTTGCCCAAATCATCATTCCATTTCTTGCTAGACTTGGTGAAAGCCTTTCTTTGGGATTTGTACCTGATTGTAACAATGAAATCTTATATTTAGATTTACGCTCTAAAAAAGTTGATGTTTTTATTAGACGAAGATTGTAGTGTCGTTTTGAGATATTCCCAGTTGCAAAGTTTTAGCTCCATTGTTTCGTTTAGACCATAAACACAATTTCATAGCTGTTTGAAAATAAACAAAAGGGAAGAGAACCTCATCACGTTAAAGTGAGCGGAGATTCAACTTCCAAATCGTGCTAACTAGATTCAATAAATTCAACCAAGAAACCCTAAAGAGTTCCCAATAGGCAAATTTAAGCTCACACGATCAAGGGAGATTTTAAAAGCTCTCTCAGCAAGCTGATCCAAGAACTTTATAATTATAAAAAAATTAAGTAAAAAACATGTATACTTTGACCACTTTTTTTTTAAATACATTTGAAAATAGTTTTTTTTCGGAATCAGAAGGAAGGCAGGCAGAGATGGTAATAAATAAATTTATATCCTCATAAGAGCTCTCAGATACCATCTATCATCATTTAGAAAAAAAAACTTTTAACAAAATGTATTTTTTTTTCAACTACACACCACGTGGTCTTTATTAAACAAAATGGCGTCAGAAAAAAAAATATATAAGCCAACTTACCAGTTCTTGTAAAAACGACGACGGCATTCTTCAGATAAATGTTGAGCCCAGACATTAACCAAGGCACGTAAACCGAAGGGAGTTTCAATGTAACCAACAGCACCAACGGCAATCATAGGTGGAGTTTCCAAAACAGTTACAGCCTCAACGACCTCCTTCTTGTTTATTTCTAAAATACAACAAAGAAAAATTACAAATTAAAACCCTATCTATACTATAAAAATAAAATGACGTTTTTTATATTGATCAGTCCGCCCTAGTTACTTTATAATCATAGAAATCATTTTTTTCTAACCATAATAAATTAACTTTTTCTCATCATGAAAATTAGTATTTTTTTTATTTAAAAATTTATTTTATGCTACTTACTTGAACCAGGACGGTCAGCTTCACGTACAATGTGCGTCATACCAGCTTTATAGGCCAAAAAAACATGTTAAATGCACAGGTTTGCTGGCATCATCCTTGGGGAAAGCCTTAACCTTACCACGATGGCGAGCTGAGCGCTTCTTTGGGTAGAAGGCCATGGAACCATGGCGAGGAGCCGAGAATTTACGATGAGACTAAAATAATATAATTTTATTAGTAGACAAATCAAAAATTATGTGTATAACTAGGTGAGGTTATGTTGAAACAAAATGGCTGCTCAATTTTACACACGTTTTTTTAAAACGCACTCCCAAATGCCTACATATTTAATTTCAGTAAATTTATCTAGCAAATACCTAATTTTTATACTTTTAATAATCTTCATACATTTTTTCACTTAAAATTCAAAATAATTTGGCAAAAATATTTAAATATACAAACTTACCATTTCTCAGTTTACTAAAAGACGTCCAAACTTGTCAGACGACGATGACAAAAAGAAAGTTCAACAACGGAATTACCCTGAAGTGAGCTGCAGTTGAATCAAATGTTGTATTTTTTACAGTGATGCCAACTTGGTGCTTTTGTAATTTAACGCTAGGGCTTTTGGTGCTTTTTAATTCCTGGTTCACACACGGCAATTATAATTGCCCAATTCTTCTTCAATTCTCCTTTGAACTTGCTCTTGTGTTCACACAGGAAAAGTTTGTTTCAGCAATTTTCGTATATCAACCTGCAGTATTGAAAATTGCGAATGACAAAACAAAACAGAATTGGAGTACGGGCAATTCTGTACCCCCTATCATTCTCTTTCCCTCCCTCTTCTATAAACTCAAGAATTGCGCAATTATAATTGCCGTGTGTGAACCAGGTCTAACCAATATCGTTTTAGAAACCAGTACTTGGTTCAAAAAGCCCTAAAATTACAGTAAACCCCCTCGAAAACTATCATTTTTTACAGTCTTAAAAAACTACAATCAAATACTTATTTTTGTATATGTAGTTTGACAGATATTTTCGCTAAAGTATGAAAATAATACTGGACTAAACACCGAAAGTGTCATCTAATAAATGTGGTTACTTAGAGGCAATTTAAACGAAGAAATTAATTGCAGGCAATTTTTGAATTCTCTTTTAAAGTTGCTTGGAAAAATCATTAACATTTACACGAGAAGTTTTTGCATGCAATTTTTTTGACGTTTATTTTGCCAATCTTCTTTAATTGTTCATTCGTTGAAATTTAATTTATTCGTAATAATTTAAAATAATATAATTTAATAATATATATAATATAAAATAATATAATTTCAAATAATATATAAATAGTTCTCTATTCCACATTATTTATTTTTTATTTTACGAAATATATTCGATACACAACACTTGAGAAGCCGAATACAAATAAAGCAAATTAACAAGAATACGAACGATAGAAAAGAGAAATGTCAAAAAATATCTTGAAAAACGAAAACCGTGCAATTTTTGCTACCCCGCTTGCTTCTCTACCCCGTTTGCCTACAAACAATAATTGCACGCAACGTTGCATGCAAAAATTGAGTCGTTTAAATGGGATCTTACAATTTTAAAACTATTTTGTGGTCAACTTGCTAAGACTGCAGTAAAAACTATCGAAAACTTAAATTTAAGTTTAAGGAAATTACAATCAAATGTCACATTTTTGATACATTATAAATTGATACGAAAAACTTTTTCTTTTATGAAGTTTTGTGAATAGTTTTGCAAAAGTACGAACAAAACACGAGCCTTAATACCGAAATTGTCGGAGAAGAAATGTGGTTACGTTAATCTAGCACACAATTCAATTACAAAAATGTTATATGGTCAACTTGGGTTCATTTCTTTAACTTTGTAACGGAATAAAAAATTTGGTTAGTGCCTTTTCACTCCTTTTTAAGTCCAGGTTCACACACGGCAGTTTTACTTGCGCAATTCTTGCGTTTATAGAAGAGGGAGGAAAAGAGAATGGAAGGGTATACAGACTTGCCCGTACTCCAATTCTGGTTTGTTTTGTCATCCGCAATTTTCAACACTGCGGGTTGATATAAGAAAATTGCTGAAACAAACTTTTCCTGTGTGAACACAAATTCAAGTTCAAAGGAGAATTAAAGAAAACGTGAGCAACTAAAATTGCCGTGTGTGAACCGGGACTAAGCAAAAGCAACGACTTTTACAATTTTTATTGCGCTTTTTGCTATGAAAGAGTTGGCAACACTGATTTTTTTCCCACAGTCTTGGTTCACACACGGCAATTATAATTGCGCAATTTTTCTTCAATTCTCCTTGGAAATTGCTTTTGTGTTCACACAGAAAAAGTTTGTTTCAGCAATTTTCGTATATCAACCTGCAGTGTTGAAAATTGCGGATGACAAAACAAAACGGAATTAGAGTACGGGCAAGTCTGTACCCCCTATCATTATCTTTCCCTCCCTCTTCTATAAACTCAAGAATTGCGCAAGTACAACTGCCGTGTGTGAACCAGGTCTAATGAGAACAGGGTGCCGTTTTTTGTAAAATTATGCGAAAAAAATGACAGATCGCCCAAAATTCCCCCAACTTTTGGTTGATGCTTGATGGTTTGAAGGTCATCAAGCAATCAAGCAGCCGAGACTACACCAGTGTGTGATACAATGTTGAAATATACATAAAAGAACAAATCGCCTAGACTTGGATAATCTAGTTGGTTAGGGTGAGCGCTCTTTCTAGTTCGATTGATCTGAATGAACTAGGTCGCTTTTCTGGTTCAATTGTTATTTGACAATTTCGTTATATCGTTTGTTTGATCCATTTTTAACCGAATTATTCATATTACACATCTTTTTTACATGAAATTAAGCTGGCAACATTGAAAAAAAAAATAAAACTCTAGAGCAACATAAAGAAAAAAAATATTCAAGAACAAAAAAAGGACGAAAAGAGCGAAAGGCCTAAAGTTAGCGAACTAGTTCAAAGTAAAGACTAGTTCAATTGATCTAGGTCGTTCGCAAACTACAAACTCTAAAATCGTCTAAAATTGTACATTTTTTTTTACATTGATTTTATTTATGGCGATACATTCGAGTTGAAATTATTAAACTACTAGTAGTTGTATAATTACTAAGCACTTCGATAATATTCCACCAGTTTTTTCTAAAATTGAGATTTTTTCGGAGCCCTTAACAGTGTGCTTTTATATGAAATTGTATGAAAGAGCTTTTCGACAAATATCCGGTTTAAACCGAATACCGATTATTTAGTAAATTCCCCAATAACTGTTCGTGCCATCTGTAGTAATAACAAAACTCTCGGAATTTCCATGCAGATCAAGCGGCATTATAGGGAGTTTCGACTGGAGTTAATCCCGTAAAAAATAGATTGCGTAATTTTTACGCAAACATATGGCTTTACTATATTAAGCTTTCAGTCTAAGCTGCCTATTATAGCCATCAACTTATGGCCAAAGAAATTCTTATTAGTAATTAATTTTATTTACAAGTACTTAAACTTTATGATAGGACTGTAATCTTATATTTAGAACTTATGCATTCAATTTTTGTTTCAAAGCCTCTAACGTTTTTTTCGTTACCAGGTTATAAATTTCAGACATTGCTTCCGTTGCCAATTGTGGTGGTAGCTGTTGCAGTTGAAGGGCTGTTGTCTTTCCAAAACAGGTAAATAAGTCATCATAATCGTTTTCAGTGGCAATCGGCGCCGTTACTGATGCCACAATAGCATCGATCGCATTGTTAAATTTTGCATCACGCAAAGACTTACGATCAACTTGCGTAATTATTTTGTGATTCCTTTTACTGGGAAAAGATCGACGAACAAACGATGTTGTGGGTGGTATAGATTTACGTAAAACAACTATGTCTTCCAAGAAATCGAAATTCTTGTAGTAAAAAAGAATGGGTTCATATGTTTCATTACGTTCCTTTGCGTAATCAACTTTTTTCTTTTCCGCTACATATCCTACTCGCAAATACTTCATTTTACGTTTAACTTCTTCCACTTTTTTGCCGCAGTGCTTTGCTATATTTAGCCAGGCCCTTTCTCTTATAACTGTCTCATTATAGTCTTCACAAGACTGGTCCCACAGGCATTTACATTGTCTGTAATAGTTTATTAATTCAAAAACTTCTTCTCTACTCCAATCCATTATTTAATAACTCTTTAACCCAAACAAATTTAGTTTTCTAGCTAGAGTTGTAAAAGCATTGATTATTTCGGTACTGAGTACTCGATACAGATTATTTTTATAAGTACTCAATGCTCAGAAATAACTAAGTACAAATTCAACGCTAAAATAGTACTCTTTTATTCTTTTAACATACGTGGTAATAGATAAAAACAATCGAACAATTCCGCCAGAATATAGCTAGCGTATTCCCTGCTTAAAGTACAACTATGAAGATATAACTAGGTTTATAACAAAAAAATTTAACGAATAATTGCCTAAAAAATATAATTTTTTCATAATTAATCTGAATTTATGAAGGTACCCATATACTAGCAATACTACTGCGCAACTTCTCGTTTTGGTCATTATTCTATTACCAGAATTTTACAATAATTAGCAAATGTTTTAGTTTTTGTTCTTTATTCTATTATCATATGTGGTAATAGATTAAAGAACAATGTCGTAATAATATTGATATTTTATGGGTACCTTAAAAACCTTTAAAGGTACTGATTAGTATTAAGTACTCAATTAAGATTATCGAGTCCTCTTCAGTACTCAAAAATTTAGGGGTTGAATCAAGATATATTTATATAGGTAGTCTTAGTAGCCCAGCTGTTTATCTTCCTCTTCCCTGGTTTTGACATTTCTTACATGGTTTTGACACTGTACTGTACTCAACAACAAAATGCCTGTTGTTTTTGTATTGTTTGTAGTAGTTGTTGTTCTAGTAAGACTAGATTAAAATATAATAAAAACCATAAAACAAATTAATAATAAAGCTTTTATAAAACATCTTTATCAGTCTGCAATTGCCAAATATAGTTCCCATGTTTTTTTGTTGTTATCGACGCAGAACTCTTTGCTGTCCGACTGTATTCTTAAATTTTCATTGAAATATGTTTAGTTCCCATAATCATCTAAAAAGAAAAACTCCAGAGCAAGGAATAAATCGCCAGAAATACATAGAGCATTTAGCTGAAGAATATTACACTACCACTGATGTAGGCAAGTTTATATTATGAGCCAATAGAAAAATACTTTTATTTTCAGATATTTTCATTTTTAGAAGCCCAAGAACAAGTAACAGCTAATCTTGCAAACTTTGCCTATGATCCGATCAACTGGGATTATCTTAAAAGAGCAGAGGTACTAACAATATTTTTGGAAGTACTAAAATCTCCAAATGAATGTATGCAACTACACGGTTCAGCTGGTTTATGCAACATTTGTTTAGGTTGGTAATACATTTGTTGGTTAGACTAAAATACAAAACTTTATTTTAATTGCAGACCAACAAGCATTTGATTTTATTCTAAAATATCAAAATATTAAAGTGATTAAGGAGGCATTTATAAAAATTAAAAAATTGGATGTTATTTTAAATTTACTGGCCTTATTTTATCAACTGTTATTGCAAACAAAATCAATTAAAACTGAAATTTTATGTCCGGTCGTATTGAAACAAATCAAAAATTATAATTCTCTATATGTTGACGATAAACGAATTTTAAATATTACATCACTTTTGATTGAAGATTTTGGTAAGCGTTATGAATTTATTGAAGCTAGTAAAAATCCCGCATCTAATAACGCGCTTGTCGAGTAAAGAAAAATCATCTTTATTTCTTAAACCAGAATTAAAAGTTATCAAAAGATTTACTCAACAAGATTTGGATAAATTTTCCGAACTATCGGGCGATTTAAACTATATACACTCTGTTAAAATACCCCCAGAACAACGTAAAGTCCATGGAGCCTTATTAAACGCTACAGTAGCTGGTATTATCGGTACCCAGTTTCCTGGTGATGGAACCATAATTTTGGAACAAAAAATTTCATTTCCTAAACCTTGTCGCATAGAAGTTGATTGCGAATTTTTGTTAAAATTACAACAAAATCGCAAAATTTCCATTATTTTATACGAATGTAAACAAAATAATGAAATAGTTTTTAAAGGAGAAGCTAAATTACTAATAACAAATAAAAAGAATTGAATCATATATTTTTGTTTTTTAAATTTATTTCTTAGAACGTTTGCCTTCACCCTTTTTGGGTGGTGCTTTACCTCTCAATTTACGCAAACGCTTCATTTCTTCTTTGAAGTCTTGATGTTCATCACGAAATAGACCGTACTGTCTTAAATTTGTCATTAACAAGTGGGTTTCAACATGACGGGGATACCAATTAACCACATAGTCCCGTTTTTGGACTGGTTCTTCACTAAACATGCGAACAACCTATTAATAGACAAAAACATGTAATTTCTTTTGGGTAATATTTTACAACTTACCTTCATGGATTTGTTATTTGTTGAGCGGGCAACTTCTCCAAATATACGGTTCGATAAATAATTCATGCGTCTAGCATACTGGGTGCCTAATTTAACCAAATCTGTATATTTGTAGGCAGACATTCTTTTAATTGTCCTTTTTACTAAATTTGTATTTTTCGGTCGTATTTTTAGTTTGTGGTTATGTCACTGTTAAATTTTAGCAACTCTGTTTTTATAAAACAATCAGCTGTATCAGGGATGGTACATACGGATATTTTAGGGTCCCAAACATGATGCACAAGCATGGATCTTATAGGGGTATCGATATTTCGGTAACGATTTTTTATTTGCGGTAACGTTATTTTATTTATTTCGGTAACAGTATGTTAGCGTTAATATATTGGTTATTTCGATAACGGTATAACCGCATGGTAATAGAAAAAGCACAAAACCGAGAAATTGTGCAATATTGCTAGTGTATGGGTGCCTTTAGTTAGTATGTTAAATGTGTTTTGAGTACTATGAGCACAGAAGAAAAATTTGCCATTTGATCTCGTATACTCGGAACAAGAAAAATAAAATAAAAGTTGTTTTAAATAAATATTTAAATAAAACCGTTTTTGCAAACTTTTTGAATTCTTCATTTTGCTATTTTTTGTCTTCTCTGACCATGAGAATAAAAATAATTAAATTTTAAAAATTCCTACCATCAATTATAACTTTATTTAAATAGTTGACTTTTAAATATTAGTGCAAAATCATTTTGTTGATTATAATAACAGTCTTATAAGAACTAATTGGAGTTATTTCACATGCGAATTTGATTTATAAGACTGTTATAAAAATCAACAAAGTTTCTATGCATTTGGGTGTAAGTATTTTATTTAATCAAACTGATGTAATAAATACTAGTTGTTAATACTCAAATATACACCGATTGCTCTTATAGATTTTAGCGGTGAAATACCTATTTTTATAGGAGTTTAAGCGTTTAGCAACAGATGGCGCCCCTTTTTTTTTATAGATTTTACATGTAAAATTAAATATTTTGCATCAAAAATTAACAATGGTTTAATTGCGCGAGATGATAAGTCTTAGAACAGTTGTTGCTCGCCACCTGATGAAGAGTTGGGGAACTTATTGAAGCTTTTTTGTTCATAGCCCTGGGGGGTTACCGCGTAACTCGATTCGAAAAGAAAAATTTACGAATACGAACAAATTGTACCGCGTAATACGATTTTCGTACTTTTTTTCTCGAAAGTATGGACATTTTTTTCTCCCTTCTCGAACAAAAAAATCCCTTTCGAAAATGCCACTCTGTATTACGAAGATGAACTGTTTTTGCGATAAAAACGTTCGGAAATTGTTCGAAAGCTATTTTGCTAGTGACAATTGAAAAAATATTAAAAATGTAAGTATTTACACATTTAAAAAATAAAATATGATTAACAAGTAAAGAAAACTTAATAATATTGTTTATTTATACAAAAATATTTATTAAATTACCCAATAAACATGTTATATTAAATGTAATAATATTTGTGTTTTCAATTTATAAAGGCAAGCTCCAAAAAGAAATTTATACACAAATAAAAAACAATATGAGGTAATGGTCGACTTCATGGTCAAGCATTCAGACTTGGCAAAAGGGCATCTAAAAGTCAAAGATGCTAAGAATAAGTCAAATAATTTGTGGCAAAGGTTGTGTTCGGATTTGAATGCTTTCGGATCACCCGAATGTGATGTCAATGGCTGGAAAAAAGTAAGTTTGTGTAATGAGCGTTTTTAATAATATATTTTAAAACATATTTTTCCAATAGGTTTGGGCCGATTAGAAGACTCATGTAAAAGCTAAATGCCGTCGTAACTTAAGCAGCATTTCTGGAACCGGAGGTGGTCCAAGCAGATACTGTTCTCTTACTCCATTGTAACAGCAAACGTCCAATTTGCTATCAATTAAAGAGGAATTATCGTCATCTTCATCAAACCACAAATAAACGCAATCGATTTTTATGTTTTAAAACGTAAAAAACAATTTCTTTTTTTTTTAGTTAGTCTCTTTGAAATCTTTTTTGATTTTAAATTTTGTTTGTTTTGGGATTTTTTGTAATTTTGACATTTGATAATAGTGTTGCCACGTTTTCTTCAGTTTGTTCCCTCTTTATTATGAATACAACTCTGTAGTCGTTCCGAATGAATTACACAGTACGCATTTACTTTCGATTCGGAAGTTCTTTTCGAAAAATTTTGATTTTCGATTCGAGTTACGCGGTAACCCCCCTGATTCACTGGGGGTTAAGTGCTATGGGAACACCGAAGGTTTGAGCTGCGATACATATGAGAGATAGAAAACTCATACATATTATTTTTCTAAATTGATGTTGCCGTCAACGGGAATCGAACCCGGGACCATCTGTGTAACAGTCCAACGCTCTAACCATTACACCACAACGACCACTTAATTACTGTATTTACATTAAAAAAGAAAATATTAATTTTCTTTTACCTTATGTTATCGAATATGATGTATTTTTAGAAAAAAATTCAATTACTTTTGTTTATGTAAACATTTTTTTTTAACGAAACAAAAAATACAAAAATAAATCCGTTGATTAAAAAACACACCTATTTATTTTAATTTACCTTAAAGTTGTAGTTATTAACAATTTTTAAATATATATCATAGTCATAATTAAAAAAATAAAACGTTGGGATATATGTAACATGAACAACAACCTTTATGAATCGTAAACATTTTAGTGTAATATTATAGCTGTACTTTCGTCGAAACGTATCAACGTGTTTTATTGGAAATAAACGTTTAACCTATATGTAAGTTAGCAAAAATATAAAACTGTTAATGTCAATACTATTTAAGTCAAAATAAAAAAATTTTAAAATATAGAAATTAACACAAAGTTACTTCAAAAATATAAAGTGTTAATTTTATAATGTTAGAGAAGGTTTACAAAATAAGTTTTTTATACAAAATTTGTTTCATAAACCTCCTTTAACTTTACAAAGCATTTATGTATTTATCATTAAGGCCGAGTTTTTAAATTTATACTGTGTTTTTAATTACATGCTTTGAGCAAAACATGTGTTTTGGTGAGAAAAAATGTATGGGAAACATGTACAAAACATGTTTTGTTTCAAAACACGTTTGGTTTAAAACACGTCCAGTTTAAGCGTAGCATTAGTTTAACGCAGTTTCTAACTGGAGTACCGCAATTTTAATGTGGTTTATTTTGTTTTATTTCAATAAAAACCGAAATTCTTAACGAAAAAATGTTGTTCCGACAAATATTTGTTAATAAACTTGGAAATGACTTAAAATTCACTTTCGGTTTATCTAAACCAAGATTAACTGACATCCCAAAAAACTTGGCTTAAATACTAAACGTTAAGTTTTTAATAATATCGTTGAAAAGTTGTGTACCATGAGCTTTCATGCATTAACGGGTAAAAAATATTAGGCCTGTTACTTTAATAGCAATTTACTACTTTTACTAAATTTAAAAAAAATATCAATAAAAAAGTAACAAAACTTTCCAATTGTAGAAAAGAAGATTTTCAAGTAAACGAAGACACTTATTATAGTTAGGGAGCGTTTACATTACGCTCAAAATCCAGTTTTAACTAGATTTCGAAATCTAGTTTGTGTTTTTATTATTATATACTACCATACGATTTTAACTTGATTTCGAACATAAATGTAAATATATATTTTTAAACTCGAATATGAGAAACAAATTTTTAATAGTGGTATTAACAATCTTCCTATTAAAAATTACTCGACATGGTATTGCAGAATAATTCATGTATTTTAAAATTGTTGTTTATTGGTTGAGGTTATAACTAGGACGATTTTAAATACCTACTTTAGAACACTTTTTTTAAATCTTATTTAAATAAACTAAAATGCAGTGAGGAATAAAAAAACTGAAGTATTGCGTTATTTTTATACATTTTTTTTTTGTTACACATCACTTCACATTAGTGATTTGAGAAATTAGGGGTTATATAAATAATAATGTTTTTTTAATAAAATAAATATAAATAAAATCTCCTGGTTTAAGATTAAATTTGTTAAAATCTTAATTAGATATATGCATATGTATGTAATTGGAAACAAACCACTCCATAAAATAAATTTCTTACATTTTACCTAACTAAATTAATTTATTGTTCGTTAATCAAACAGTCTCTATAGCCCCCTTACGTCTGGAACTATTTGCACCAGACGAAGAAGATGACGAGGCCGCATCATCGGTAGCTATAAATGATGTTTCTTCTGAGGAGTTTTGTTGATCTATTACAATCTCTTTGACCAAGGCGACACTATTTATTTGAGCCAACAAAGAATTATCACGCGGTGAAGCATTGTGTACAGATAATTGATCAAAATTCAATGCTCTGGAGGGGGTATGAGAACGGGAACCAGCATTTGCTATTGAAGTTGGTGCTCTAACACTATGCGGGCTATTATTGCGTGAATGTTGAAAATCTTCCAACGGTATTTCTTCAGATCTATATAATATTTTTGCCATAAACTTTATAACTGCAATTGTATGAATGTTACTTTGTTTTAATTACCTGGGTCTTGGCATTCTGGGACTACTGTCTCTAGATGATCTAGGTTGTGAATTATCTCTTGAATGTGTAGAGCTTTTACCACCATTACTACTGGGTGAATGCGAATGTTCACGTTGTGGTGAACCATTATTAGACTCACGATGATTGCTAGAATTTGAATTTGATGTTCGTCTACGAGAACGATTTGCACTTTCGTTACGTATGCTTTATTAAATATAATTTTTAGTTATTTTTATAAACAATTTCAAAAAAAGTAGTCTAGTTATTACCCCTCTATTGAACGATTTTGAGCAATTTGTATACGACTCACACTGCCAGCTACCACATTGTCCCGTCTTAGGGCTGCTGCAAAACCCGGCACTCTACTTGTGGACGAAAAAATTGGTCTATGCTCTCGTGATGATCTCGAACTTGAACTACCGCTTGCCCCACTAGCAGATCTCAAACCAGCTACTGCATACACCGGAGAATCAATTACTTGTCCAGACATTTCAATCATTTGAGCTATTTGATACATTTTCTTTTGCCGTGCTTTACTGCGTCCCTTGGTCAATCTTTGTTTGGCCGCCATACAACGAATATGATCATCAAATAAAAATTTGGCAGATATTAAGGGAGTTCTATTATGAGTAGCACCGCCACGATGTACGGTTATATGTAAACATCTACTGTCATCTTTATCGCCCACAACTTCAACATCTTGCAAAAATCCAACAAATTTAGCAACACCCCAACCTAATAGTTTAGCATCAGGTTCCACCAAAATTAATTGTAATGAATCGATAACCAAAAAACGTCTTTGTTTAACATTATCTTTAGCTATTACGGTGCAAGCTATTAAATCGCTGTTATCTGCCAGACAAAAACTCATTGTTACATAGAACATCTTAAAAATAAATATATTTTTTAAACTTACTCAAATCCAAAACATTATCAACTTGTACCAAATTCAATGAATTCGTCAAAGGCAGCATTGTTTCTTTTTCATTAAGAAATTGTTGGCACGTTGTTCGTAATAGAAAAAATACCCTTATTGCTCTTCTGGCTTTCTCAACTTCGCCACAAGGTAAACGTCTTGTAAATGGTATACCCGTCAAAGGTGTACCCGTAGGAGGTAACAGTATAGTAGAATCCATACATAAAAATTCCACATTTAATTGTACTTTACGCATTTCATTATATTCATCCTCAAATAAATCAAGAAAAATATCTTCAGATTTATAAAAATTACGTAAAACAGACATTGATTGATTACGTGCCGCAAATAAAATATCTTGTTGGGCTTCTGTAATACAAGTAGCTGTTGATATATCTTCTGTTGAAATGTTGGGTTTAGTAAAAGTAACCAAAAGTTTTAAAGCTATTTCGATGGTAATTAAACGTATGCGACAGGCTAGAAGAAAAAAATAATATATTAAAATACATTTGATAAGCCATATTTATTGTTTTATGGATTTTCGCTGTTTTCTAGATATCTATTGATTAATATAGGGTGTTTTTTTATAGAGGTATAGAACTTTGAAATGGAATAAAACAAAGATGAATTTTTTAAATTTTTATGAAATTTATTTTATTCGAAAGATAATCTTCTGGCATTATAATTTAAATATGACTTCTGGCATATGATCGCCACGGCTGGCTACATAGTCTAATCTGGAGTTCCAATTTTCGATGACTTTTTCCAACATTTGTGGCCGTATATTGGCAATAACGCGTCGAATGTTGTCCTCTAAGTGGCCAATCGTTCGGGCTTATCCCCACAGAAAATAGTCCAGCGGCGTTAAATCGCACGATCTTGGAAGCCAATTCACGGTTCCGAAAAGTGAAACTATGCGGTTACCAAACGTTTCCTTCAATAAATCAATTGTAGCACGAGCTGTGTGACATGTTGCGCCGTCTTGTTGAAACCACAGCTCCAGCACATCATGGTTGTTCAATTGTTGAACGAAACAGTCAGTAATCATGGCTCTATAGCGGTCACCATTGACTGTAATGACTGATTGGGGTCTTCCTCTACGCTACGCTCTACAGCAGCAATGACTTCTTCTGTACGCACTGTACGACGTCTCTGGGGATGCATATTATCCTTTAGAGAAAACGTGGTGCGAAAACGTTCCATAGTTAATCGAATTAATTGCTCTGATGGACGATTATGTTGACCGTAAAATAGACAAAGTGCGGGATACGTATTTCGAACAGAACCATGATTTTCAAAATGAATTTGCAAAATTTGAAAGTGCTGTTCAGGCGTCAGTCTATTCAGCTGACAAAATGGCCGCCAGTTAAAAAAGTGTTGCCAACTTAAAGTTCTATACCTGTATAAAAAACACCCTTTATTTGATATAAGTCTTCCTTAAACACTTATTACAAGTCCCTAGAACATGAACGTCCTACATACGTCCTTTTGCATTATTGCAACCATTAGAAGGCAAATGTATTTTAGTACCGTGTTATTTAAACGTCATATAGAGGAGGGCGCTCCTGTCATAGAGTAGACGAGGGCGCTCCTGTTGCTTTCCAGGGGGGAAATCTCTGACATGGTGGCTGTGATAACCAGCCACTGTCTTATTGGCAGGCACGCTCGTAGGTTGGGGGTGTTATCGCCTGACTTATGTAGGAGCTGCGGGGACGAGGAGAAGGAGGAGAGTATTGAGCACTTTCTCTGTTCATGTCCTCCGCTGGCGCTACGTAGGAGGGCCTCACTTGGATCGGCGTTCTTTCACGATCTTGGGGATCTTTCAGGTGCTGGTATTCCTCACATCCTTAGCTTCGTAAGGAGCTCTAACTGGTTCAACGGTGGAGTCTGATCTGTAATCCGTCAGTTTCGTGGCATCACAACGGACCACAGAGTCTAAGTGTGCTGGTGCTCACGGAGCCGGCTACCAATCCGACCTAACCTAACTTCATATAGACACTCGCAATTAATTCTTAATTAATATGCATTTGACAAATTTATTTTAGAAGCTGTAATTATATTTTTAATTTGCTTTAAATGATATGCATGAACGATTAACACGGTTGGATTTAACAGGTTGGGTGGATTTAGCTTCAGCTATCACATACCGCACTTGATCAACAAGAGGGTATTAACTCAAAATTTTTAAAATATCACTTTTTTCAAGAAATCAACTAACAACATCAATATCTATCTATTCTAAAAATTTCAACGTATTCAGATTACTCTTTCATCTCGAAAACCACTTTTGAGACCATTTTCATGATAATGTAGTGATTACCTTTATTTCAACAAAAAGGTATTATTTCGAGTTAATACAAAAGTTCAAATAGAAATGAATCGTATATTTTCATAAAAAAGGTATTATTTTGATTTGAGCCTTTATTATGTTAAAAATAATCAAACTGTTTTATTTATATTTGGTTGTATTTTGAGTTGATACTGTTTTGTTGATAAAATTTGTTTTATTCTATAAATTTAAATTGATAAAATTTCAAAAAATGGTATTAACTCAAAAAATTGATTTTTTTTTTGCAATGAGTGGAAAAATTTAAAACAAAAACAATGTATATATATTTTCAAATGGAATTTGCTTATTATGATATGTTTGAATTTTTAAATTCTGTTAAAATGTGGCCATAAACAGTTTTTTGACTCTACTGAAAAGTTTAAAATTTTGAGTTAATACCCTCTTGTTGATCAAGTGCGATACATAAAATATAATTTAGGTCATACAATTGAAAACATTTTTCCTTAAAGTGTCGAACATTTTTTAAATTCCTCATATACATTAAGCATAATAAAGCCTGATTTTATTGCATTAGAAATTATTAATATTTTAAATTTAACGTTTACACTTACATGGTTGATTAGATAAACTGGTGATATTTAATAAACGTTCTATTAATTCGGTTTTATAGCTTAATGAACCATTTCCAGATTTTGATAAAACTTGATGGAACCAATCATTCTTAACACCTGGAAAATATCACATTCATTAATATTGGTCAATACAATCATTTTAACATAAAAATAGTGCGAATGAAATTTAAAAATAATGATTTTTTTTTGTTAGGATAACTAAAAGCCATAGAGATTTACATACCATCTATGGAAGATAGATTGTTTTTAAAATATACAACAACAAGCAGCATGAGTATAGTAAAAGAAGGAATAGGAAAATATGAAATTGTTACATGATGATTTTTATGATTTTTTAAATATAATAAAAAATAAACAATATACAACCTTTATTAAAACTCATGGCATATATTAGGCATAAAGCTAATAAAGCCAAATAATCATTTTCAGTACAATCCAAAGCTGACATAACAGTATCCAAAAATGGTCTATGCAAAGAAGGAACTACATTTACGCTTGTAGTCGGTGATGTAAGTTGTTGTAATTTTTCTTTTTCTTCATCAGTTATATTTGAAAATTTATTATTGCTTAATAGAGACGAAGATTCGACATTTTCTAATGCTTCTGTTGAACTATGATCAGTTTCCTCAATTGGTGGTGTAGCTACTGTGGTTGTTGTGGCTACCACAATACTTTCTTCGGTAGTTTCTTCGCCATATGAATAACCCGATGAATTCGCTGCAGTATCTAAAGCTTGTTCTAAACTCTCTCGTGGTTCTGCAAAACTCGGTACAACTACCTCTCGGTGCTCTACATAAGCACTTAATACTGCTGCTGCACCTTCTTTAAATACTGTATTATCTCCATTTAATATAACCCATGCCAAGGCATGAACTAATGGAGAATGTGTTACTACAAGAAATACCAAGGATAATAAATATAGAGCCACTATTGATGATACCCTAGGATTTTGCATTTCTTGTATATCAATATCAACATTGCGATTTAAAACAGCCGCCAAATTTTGTGTAACTAATGCTAATGAAGGTGGTGGTGGTGCTGGAGTCAAAGAAAATATGTATAATGGTACAAAGAGTTTGTGCAGTAAATGTTCCGTTAAAACTTCATTTAAATCGTTAATTTCCAATAGTAGTATATCGTTTAGATAATGTAAATGATCCAAATGTTCAGCGACTAAATTTGAAAGTTTTTGATTTGATTGATGGCTATAAAAGAAAAAATAGTAAGTATAGCAAGTGTTAAACTGCTTACAAACATGTATAGACGACATAAGCTTGATATTGCCAGACTAATTTTATTTACTTTCTGTGACATCCCAGATAATTTGAAAAAAGTCGATAAGACATTTTTTAAATTAAATGCTACGGTATTTAAACCCGGTGGGTGTCACATAAAAACAACGAATACCGAAAATCGTATGTACCAGATTTTTTAAATTATATAATTGTTAAAATATTTTGGCAGAATAAAAATTTCGGGAGTGTCAAGCAAAACAAAAGTAAAATACTTACTCAATATCTGTGCGTACACAACTGTCTAATTCCAAAATATGTTTTCCAATAAACCATACCAAATTGCTAAAGTAAGGAGCAGCCGTTCTAAAGAAAAAAAAAAATATAATTATTACAAAAAAATCAAGTGTTGAATTCGGTTACGCCGAATTTTTTATACACAAACATATATGTATACATTAATGAAAAAAAAATCCTGAAGATGAATAAAAATTTTAGAAGGAAATAAATTAAAATAAGCTAAATATGTATTTTAAAAATAAAAAAAAAAAAAATTGTTTATGATAAACAAAAATTATGTAACAAAAACATGTTTTTTTTTTTTTTGAGTTATTAAATAACGTTAACTTCAAAAATTTTCTTTTTTTCTTCTTTTTTTTTATAAAATTTAAAATGATTAGGAAAATTATAAAAGGTTAGCCATATTCGATTCATTAATAAAATCAATTAGGTCTAAAAAGTCCTCTTTATTAAATGACTTAAACAAGTCGAGAAGACAAATATATTTATCAAAAATTTTATGCCTTCTTCGGATATCATAATACTTGTCGCAAAAAAAAAAATCAAATTTTTGGCATTTTCAATAACACCAGAAGAATCACACAGGTCGGAATCAATTGCATTTATCCTCCATAAATATAGTTTGTCATAGGCATGACCAGACATTAAACGGTTTATTAGCTTAATTTCGCCAGGATCGATTGAGAGCTCCCGGTACCAAGGCCTCTCTGGAATGTCAGAGTTAAAAGTGAAAAAGAACGCCCCCTACTTCTAGAAATCTCCGAGTAAGAGAGATTCCATTCCTCTTGCAGAGAAACAAAAACATGTTGAAAAACTGTTCATACTAATATATTTATTAAAAACTTGAATATGGCAATACTGTAAAATAACATTACTGCAATAAAAATGTTAAAATAACATTAACTGTATAAAACAGTGACGCGCAAACACTTGTTGAAACAACGAAGACTAATCGTTTTTCACACACACACAACCCAAACGTAAATAAAAATAAAAAGAGAAACCAAAAAAAAACCAAAAAAATTATTTTTTTGGACCACTCTAATTATGCATTCTGGTGCATTCCAAAAACTAAAAAAAAGCTTATGGGCCTAAGTTTTCCCGTAGAATCGAATACTGAAGTCAGATTTGACATATATTTAGACGTTTTTGTTGTATGGGAAAAGGGACCCAAAATCCGCGATTTTAGTCGCCTATAGGCACGGGAAGGAGTTGAAATTAAAAAAAAAAAAAATACGCCATTATTTTTATTGATACAAAAACCTTCTAAAAAGTGATGATATCCAAAAATCTATTTTTCAAAACTAACTCTAATAAATATATCTTGATTTATTTGTTCATTCATAACTTAAATTTAACACACAAAACCTAAAATATTAAAACAATCTATATGTTAAACAATTTAAAAATCTCTGAACTATAATTGTTTATATTAAAAACAATTACAACGCAGATATTTTGAATTTTGTTGTATTTATAAGAATACAAACAAAATGACAAACTAATATGCATATTAGAGTCGTTTAAAAACTATGAAAGTCGAATTTTGCAATTTCCACAATGCTGCCCTTAATCCCTAATATCTAAAAGCTCAATGTGACAAGTTTCAGCTAAATTTGTTAACATTTACATGTCGCAAAAAAGTTAACTTTAAAGAAATTCCTACAAATTTAGGGTTAACTTAAAATTGAATTATATCTTGAACCTAATCAAAATATTCCAATTTTCTCTAGATTTATGTGCAGAAAAGGAATATATGGAATCACAATTTAAAAATTTTTTCGCAGCGGTAAATATATGAAAACTTTTATCAAAGTTGAACACTTTTGTGTATAAAATTTCCAAATTTCGCGAAATCCTCCACTCCAATTTGAATTTGGATTTGATAATGTACGCCCAAAAATATATCAGATTTAATGTGTCGCGATCATATTTTATTTGTTTTATAAAACATTCCCTTATTTTTTCGATAAGCCTAATTTTACCTAAAAATTTCAATTGCAAAAAGTTATTGAAACATGACTTAAATTTTAGTATCCTATTAAATAAACCTTTGATATACATATCCCTTACTGTACAGTGAAACAAAGCATAGAATTATAAAATTTAAAATGTTTTAAAAAAACTTACTTGTCTCTTATAAAACGTAACATGCTAGCATTTTGTACTTTATAAACATTTAAGGAAATTGTACGAACAGCAATCCGCACCATGCTTTCCGGATGATTAAAAAATTTAATGGCTTCCGTATATAAAGGAAAATCGTTGGTATGCTAAACAATTAAGAATTTTATTAAAGTCAAGTTCGAATCCGTCTGTATATAGATTATCAGGTTCTTACCTCATTATAGAAGAAATGTATAGTATGGGTATTTAATTTTAAACTCAATGTTTTCAAAAATAATATATAATAACCCATAACATCTTCGTCCGAAAAATCAAACTTATGCACTATAATCGAGTTCACATGATTATTACTTAGAAGATAATCTAAATAAAGACAATTTACAAAAATTTTGAAAGCTTCTCTTTGGTTGAACTTATGTATACTTACATAATGAAGTCTCATTTCGTATATTTTCGAATAAAATATTTAATGTTTGTAACAATTGAACACACACAAAACTAGAGCCTCCACTCTTTTGGCGCATTATATGCAAAAAATATGACAACATATTTTTCTCAAGGAAAAAACTAGAAGAAAATTAAATTAAATTTTAATTAACTGTAACTTTTAAAACTTTATAATTTATTTAAATTTTAGTCATTAGTTATGTTCTTCTCTTCAACTGTCCATAAAGTTGTACATCCACAACTTTCTTACCTCAGTTCATTGATGCTTTAATTCTTACAAGATACTTAACCCTTTACTGCATGAAACTCGGAATTTTAAAAATTTTTATATTTTGGTAGAAAATGCAAAAAAAATGATACATATTTCGGCTTTTTAATATATTTTTTTAAAAATTTTATTGAAGGAATACGATTCATTATATATTACATACATATAATGAATAGTAATCCTCGTATAAACGAAACGAAAAAAGTAATATTTTCGTTATACAAAAATAAACGATTTTTCGAAACATGTAACATCGCAAACATTGTAACATTGTTATCATTTGATAGTCCTACTTTTTTCCTTCAAAAAGCTTTTTAAATTGTTTAGATATCTCTTTTATTGTGTAAGATATCGTCATTTGAAATTTATTAATATGATATGTTCATATTAATATGGTGTTTCACATTAATAGCAAAAATACTATACCAATGAATATCAGGGGATTTTTCTAGGTTAAACTTGAATTATAGGACAGATAGGACTTTAGACGACATCAAAAGTTGTATGAAAAAATATTAATACGCGATGTTATAACAGTCCGAATATAGAAAAAACAGTGTTTTTAAAATGTTGACTTAAGGTATCTCGAAAACCTGATGTTGTGGAGAAATTCTGAGATCAAAAGGATATTCTAGTATCAGGGTTGGAAAACTTATTGACCTGTGATATTATTTTTCATTAAGCAAAGTGCACATTTTTCACATAACAAATGCTGCACTTATGTAAGGTAGACGACGTATATATACGTCTGACGCAAAAGGTTATAGTTTTGAAAAACGTATTAAGCAGCAGAGAGGTTGACTATTTGAAAGCTAATCTTGAAAAAATTCATAAAACAATATAGTTTTACAAATATTTATAACATTTATCACATATTTAAAATAATAATATGTACGATATTGTTTCCAAATATGTTACTTTTTATTACTTTGTTACATTTCTGTGACGAATCGGCAAAAAAAAATATTTTACGAATTTTAAAACAAATGTATATACATATCTTCAAAATTAAGAAAAATTCTAAACTTTGTGATTATTGAGTTTTTTTTTACACTTTTATTACTTTGAACAACACATTAAAACTTTCAACTTTTCGCGTTTACAGACGAATAAAAATTTGCAATTTTTTGTCATAAAAAATTAATTCTCTTTAAATTTCCCATTTCTTCAGATGTGCTTGCTTTTAAATATTAAAATTTAGTTGTCAAATAATAATTGGGAAAACAATTTTTAATTAAATTCATACACAAGGTGACACATAGTTTTAAACTATTCGTTACATATATGTAACATCATGCAGTAAGGGGTTAAGGCGATGTACAAATCTTTAAACGTTTTGAAGGGGTTTGCATAAACTTTGCATGTCACAAATCAAATCAATGAATTAATTCTTTTTAAGTACTGCAAAGTTTTCTGCCAAACAAATTAAAGAAACACCTTCAAAGTTTCTATGATTGAATATCAAAAGTAAAAGTGAAATTCATGAATATATATTAAAGCGAACTTACTCAAATACGGAAGAATCATGTTGATCCCCCCATATTAATATCTCAGCTATACATCGCAAAGATTCCACTAATAAGCCTCTATTGTTTTCTGAAACCGTAGTATTCTTTTCTAAAATACTGCATAAATATTTAAGATGATCCAATGATAAGCGGTTCTTTGGCTTATTCCAACCACCGCCAAACCAACTACGGCTACGAAACATTGCTATTTTGGAATTTTATTGTAATGCGTCGTTTTCTTTCAAGGGGGAAAAGTTGCACTAAAATGTGTGTATGAAATGATGGTTCACTTATTGTGCCAGAAATCACTTCAATTTAATATATTTTTTAATATTTAAGTTGTTTTTGATAGTTTAAAGTATTAATATCATGATTTTTATGAATTTCGTGAATTTTCAGGTGTTTTTTTTTCTATATTTTGTGGTAGAATACTTTTTTCGCAGTGAAAAATTAAACGTTAAGAGAATAATAAACAGCTGATTGTCAAATACATGGCCTTGGATTAAGGTGACCAGATAACTAATATTTTCATTAATTTTTTATTAAGTAACATTCACACCTAAAGGCAAAACAATCGTTATGCCAAAACGAGTGTAAAAGAATAAAACACTTTTGTAATAGAATAAAGTACTTAAATACATGTTTTAGCAAAACACTGTAGTTTACTTTTGAATTTTAATAATAAAGTTTCAAAGGTTGGAAATAATTGATTCTTTAATTAATTTTGTTTTAACGAATTTAACTCAAATGCTTGAGAAATAAAGCTTAATTCTCGAACAGAGAATTAAATATTATAATAATTTAGTAAAATGAGACTGAACAGTTAATAAGTGCTTAGTTTCAGGGCAAACAAACACACACAAAAAATCTACGGGGACATTTATCAGAAAAAGTGTATAATATTAACAATTACAGTAAGAGTATTTCAACTAATAACTATTTCTAGGAAAGTTTGTCAATCAACTTAATGTACCCATACACTACGCATTTTTTTTTTTGTACAACTTTACAAGTTTACGAGTTGTATGTCAAACTTTTCCTATAAAATATATACGAGCTTAACCTAATATAAATTGTTTTTTTTTTTTGTTTTATTAACAGCTTTTATTTTTGATCTAATCTAAACAAATCTAATTTAATTTTTTTCGTTTGAATATTTAGCTAGGATTTTGATTAAAGTTAATCGAATAAGAACCAGAATTAGGATCTTGTTGCATTTGAAAATTAGAAGTGGACAGGCCGAAAGGTTTTAGTATCATATTGCCCAAATCCTTTAATTTACCAAGCATTTCTTCCTTTAAACGTTCATTACGCTCTTGAATGATTGGCGGTAAACGAACCATAGCCGCACGTGCTTCATTTTGACCAGGATCCAAATCATAAACGTGTTTATAATCAGCTAAAGCTTCGTCAAACTTATCTTCATGTTCATAAAGTTTTGCACGTCTTGAAAACAAAAGAAACATTAATTAATACCTCAAATATATAATAGTGTTTTGAAAACTTTTAATTTTTGATTAAAAATTTGTATGGAATTTGCCAATTAAATACTAGCTCATACAAACAAGTAGTATTCAAAAACTACATGTTTTTATAAATCATCTTATGGTATACCTTATTAGAGCTCTAACGTAGTCAGGCCATAATTCTATAGCTTTGCTACAGTCTTCTATGGCTGACTTTTTAGAATCCAACTTAATTTTGGCCGCCGCTCTATTACCATACAATACAGCTCTATCTTTGGTAGCTTTAAGTGGACAGATCTTAAGTGCTTCCGTATACAGGTCTATTGCCTCTGTTGCTTGATTATTTTTAAACATTTCATTTGCTTGAAGTTTCATTTGTCCAGCTTTTTCTTGATTAGCTTCCAGTTCCTCAGACGACATAGATTTCTCTTTTTCCGCCAGCTCTTCCTCATCAATTTGATCATGTATATATTCCGGAGTTTTTGTTTCATCTTCTTTTTCGACGTCTTCACCACTATATGTATCTTTGAAAGCCTCATCAGGTATATCACTATTTAGTTTTAAATTTTCTTGTTCTTGGATAAGTTCATCTACTATGACCTCATTAGAAACGTCTGCTCCAGCAGCGGGTTTCTTTGTTGTGGATGTGTTTGAGGTAGTAGATTTTATTACTGATTCATCACTTACGGCATCTTGATATTCATCATCACTACCTACAATTTCCGATATTTCAGGCATAATGTAATGATTTATTTTATTATTTGCCGTATATTTTATATTTTTTTTTAGGATTCTGATTAAAATCGCTTTACGGTCTGTTTTTAGTTCTGACACTATGAACAAAGGTATTTTTATAGAAAGTTATCGATTGTACAACAAATGACAACAACTTAGTACAATCTCTAAAAACAGCTGATAAAAATTAGTTTATAATTAATTCCTGCTATGACTACAAACCACAAACATAATTGAGTATTTAAAAACATTTTTAGAAAACATACTCGCCCTTAGACAAGTTAATCCAATTTTAAGGCTTAACAATAGTTGTGAATATTAAATTTATATATTTAATAAAATCAAATAGAAATATAAAATTTTAACAAAACTATTTCAAACATTATTGCCTTTATTAACTTTAGAACAAATTATTTAATCGAATTAATAAATATTGAAATTTTTAATCCCCAATACTAGGAAATAGTAGATATGAATGAACAGGAATATAGCTAGCGCCTAAATCCAGTAGTAGCTTAGACGTTGTTTGTAAGTTGTCAATAAAAATTTGTGGTTGTTGTTTGTCGATTTGATTGTGATTAATTGTTCTAGCATACAAAAGTTTGCAGACGTAGAGGAAATCACACACGTTTTTGTAAAAAAAAAAAACAAATTTAAGTTGACACAGTATCAATGGATTCCATTATTAATATCGAAAATTTTATATTAAAAAAGTATAATGAAGCTAAAGTTCCCGAACAAATACTGGAAATGGTGTTAGTAAATAAACCTGAAGTAAGTTTTTTTTTTTAAGTAAAATGATACTCGATTGAATCTAGTTTTCGATTCTCTCGATTATTCGAGTTCAGATATCATCTGAACTAAACCCCGTTATTTTTAGTTTTAAAGAATTTAATTCTAAATGTTCCAGGTTTTAGAAAATAAGCACGGCCAGGAAAAATGTAAAAGTTTATTATATCCATTTGCACGTTCCCAATTGTACAATGTGCCCATAAAACATTGCTTTAATATACATGAGGCTGATATAAACAATAAAGATATTATGGAAATAACTTTGGACATCAAGGTACATAACGTTAGCTGAAATGCAAAACCACGTAAAATCGTTATAATTTTACAGTAGAAGCCAAAAACGTCTACAGACATTAGAGTGGTCCAAAAATTAAGAAAGTTGGATTTTGCAATCTCCACAATGTTGCCCCTTAATTCCTTATACACTATGTCCCTGAAAACACCATGTGCCAAGGTTCCGCTTAATTCGTAGAGGTTGCAGAAAAGTTAACTTTTAAGAATTAGTATTTTGTAAAAGAAATTCATACAAATTTAGGGTTGACTTTAAACTGAATTATTTCTTAACTTAAGCGATGTATATACCTTAACAAAATTTTCCAATCTAGTCTAAATTTATAAGCAGAAAAGGAATATGAAATTAAAATTCAAATAAAACTGATAACTTTTAAGATATTCTCGGTTTTCTTAAAAGTTATACGTAAAAACACACAATTTTGTTAAAATTTTTCAAACCTGAGCTTTATTTTAAAGAAGATTGGGAATCTGCAATCGAAATTAAAAAAAATAATGAATTTTAAATTATTCGCGTTTTTTAAAGATTCCAAGAGAAAAGAGAAGGCATTATGCTAAATTATTTTGGGATTTAGACACTTCTGGCATGTGGAGAGTGCTCAAAAGAGCTGGTTGCGTTAGCACTGATGATGTAGTTTTTGATGGGGATGTTGAACTCATGAATCAATATTTTGTACGTGGTGTGGGACCTGATCAGGTTGACGAATTTGATTTTGATTCCTTTGGGGAATTGGATAACTCCTTTTCTTTTAAAATTGTTAGTGAGTATGACGTTTATGTAGCCTTGAATAAAATTAAATCGAAATCTGTTGGTGTGGATGGTATTACTATTCAGTTTGTAAAGATTGTATATCCTTACATTTCTGACATCATCTTGCATTTAGTTAATTCCATTTTAACTACGTCCATATTTCCTAATATTTGGAAGACGGCAAGAGTTGTGCCCATTCCTAAATCTGGTACTATCAGGGGTCCGGATGATTTACGACCGATTTCTGTTCTCCCGGCTTTATCTAAAATTGTTGAGCATCTGATAAGGGATCAAATGCTTTCGTTTACTAGAACGAAAATCTTTGAATCCCAGTACGCGTTTCGTAGGGGATATAATACTACTTCTTTATTGCTTAATTTAACTGATACCATTAGGACTTATGAAAATGGAAAATTGTCTGTCCTGATTTCTCTAGATTTAACTAAAGCGTTTAATTCTATATGCTACTCTACTTTGATTACAAAGCTAAGGGATAGGTTTAACTTTTCGAAGTCGGCTTGTAAGCTTGTGATGTCCTTCTTAAGTGGTAGGTCACAGTTTGTGGATTTTCATGGAACGTATTCAAGCAGTCTATTTCTCACTTCTGGGATTCCTCAGGGATCTGTCCTTGGCCCCCTTCTATTTATCTTATATATTAATGACCTCCCCGAGATTCTAGACATGAGAATGTGCAGGACATTTTTGTTTGCAGATGATATTCTCCTATTATTTGGTACGGATCGTGATTTTGCTGATGTGTTGGAGTCTAATATAAATTTTTACCTTGAACGTATTCTTCATTGGTCGTCTACTAATTCGTTGGCTATAAATCCATCTAAGACTAAGGCTATGATGTTTGGTTCATCTGAACGATTTTTTTCAGATGCTAATTTATTTATTGGTAACACACGAATTGAATTTGTTGATCAACATAGGTGTTTAGGGGTTATAATCGATAACCGACTTAGTTTTGACCAGCATATTGAATCTGTTCATAGGAAGATTTCTTTTATTCTACGTAGAATATATTCCACAAATATATACTTGCCGTTTAGGGTAAAGTGTAGAGTAGCTTATGCTCTATTAATGCCACAGATCTTATATGGACTAGAAGTAGTATCGGGTACAATTAATAGTAACCTTAAGAAACTGGAACGTGTTGTTAATTCTATGGTTCGATATATATATAATACTCGTAGACGGGAACATATGTCTGGTTATGTAAAGAAGTTTTTGGGGTGCTTTTTTAAGAATTTTGTTAAGTACCGAAATGTACTCTTTTTCTATAGGACTCTTAGAAATGGCTTGGTTGTCCCTTTATGTCATGAGTTTACTTTTTTTCATTCTAGGAGACTAAAGAATATAGTTATACCTAGAATTTCATGCTCTCTGTTTAAGAGGGCATTCATGGTGAGGATTGCTCATTGCTGGAATTATTTGCCTTATGATTTACGAGTTTTCTCTCACTCCAACAATGTTTTTAGACTCAAATTACTAGAATATTTCTCGAATACAATAGTATAAACCTGTTTCCATTTAAATTTGTGGAATGTTTTCATAAGATGGAGTTTTGGAAAATGTCTGTAATGTGTGAGCTGTTGCTGATTGTTACCGGAATATGATTCTTAATTCTATACTATTAGTTCTTAGTTGTTTTCTTTTTATATATTTTACGGCTGGGGAGCCAAAATAGTTAGGTTTGATTCTAGGTGAAATGATTTATGCGTATAATATTTTGTTATTGTATATACATATGTATATTTTAGTTTTTAGTTCTTATTCAGGATTGTTATTGCTATGTAATACGTTTTTTGGCCTGGATGGCTTTTGTATTACAATATGGATTTTTAAATAAATAAATAAATAAATTAAATTTTTTGTGGTATTTTTCCAATTGCCGAAAAACCATATCATTAAACAATCTAAATTGTGATAGTTTTATTTTCTACTTACCGAGGACTTTCATTATATACATATGTATGTATATTTTATTTTTAATTTTAGAAAGGATAACATACCTCCTTTTGAACCTAAATTTCACATTTTTTAGTTAATAGTTTGCTTATTAAAATTTATTTGTTAACAAACGACTTATCGCACATAGGAGGATATTCCACAGAAATATATGTATTCGTGCAAATAATAAGTTTTCACAGCGGTAAATAAATTAAATATACATATGAATACTTTTTGATCAAAGTTTAAAAATTTTTTAATTTCGCGAAATGCGTGACTCCAATTTTAATTTGGATTTCATATTCGTAATGTTCGCCCAAAAATATATCAAATTTGATGTGTATTTAAAATTTTTTTTTCTTATTTATTAATTCAAATAAAACAATAAAAGTAGAATTTTGAAACTTAAATTATGATCTGCGACATATAAACAAAACTTTTTGAAAGACCACATATATTTTCATAAAGGCATATTTGTCAGGGCTGTGGAGCTCGTGAATTGCAATTTTTTTCTGGACAAATTTAATATACATATCTTAATAAATTTTCGGTACTTATAGGATTTTAAGGAATTTGAGTGGCAACCGGGAGACACTATAGCTATATTACCATCCAACTCCAAAGAACATGTCATCGACCTACTTAATTTCCTGGATTTAAATGACAAAGCTGATCAAACATTTGAAGTTAAAGTATTGTCATCGTGCACTAAGAAAACAGCCAAGGTTCCCGCGTATATACCTAGTATAAGCACACCACGAGAAATCCTTCAAGATTGTCTAAATATCAAGAGCATTTTGAAAAAACAATTTTTAAGCAGTTTAGCAGACTATTGTACAAACCATAATGAAAAGGCATTTCTTAAGAGTTTATCTTCTAAAGAAGGTTCATCATTTTACAATAATTTAATAATGGAAAAATGTTTAAGTTTACTGGATATATTAAAAATCTGTACCTCATGCAAACCTCCTTTAACTTTACTTGTCGAACATTTACCACGCTTACTGCCCAGACCATATTCCATAGCAAATAGCCCTTTACAATCGAAAGAAGAAATTACTCTGATATTATCTATATTAAACATAAAACCAGGAGTTACTACAAATATGTTAAAAGAAAAATCAAAAACTCCATCCGCATCATTGTTAGTATACTTAAGAGAATCAAATTTATTCCGTTATACCCAAGAAGATTATTCAAAAAATCAAATTTTAATTGCCATTGGTACTGGTTTGGCTCCATTTTTGGGATTTCTACAACACAAAGAATGCATTGGTCAACACGGTTGTAAGACACCTCCAGGACAAACTTTGCTATTTGCAGGTTCTACCAACGAACAAGCTATGTTACATCGTCATCAATTATTGAAGTGGCAATCAACCAATGTTCTTAATAAATTTATAGAGTCTCATTCACGTGTAGCTGATGCACCCTATCAATATATACACGATTCCTTAAATGCACATTCCCAAGAATTGGTGGATTTATTTTTAAATCCTTCAACTGTAATATATCTATGCGCTGATGGTGCACAAATTTCAAAATCTATAGAGCAATCTTTATACAAAATTTTGGCAAAAGAATTAAAAATAACTGAAATGGAGGCTATGGAAATGCTTAAAGATTTTAAAAATAATGGAAAATACAGAGAAGATTTATGGTTGTAAAAGTTTGGAATGTGCAAAATTTATGTTTAAAAAATGCAATAGAATTAATTAAGTAGAAAAAATGTCAATCAGGATTTAAACCATTTTAAAAACAATATATAATATTTTTAATGGCATCAGGATTTTCTAGACAATAAATTTAATTGGACGAACATTTAAAATTTTAATATTTATACTAATAACGTGATCCACTCAAAAACCACCCTAATTTTGCTTGTCACGTTCGCCACTTACCAATTTTTCGAACTTAAAAAAAAAAAAACTCACGAACAACAAAAAATGTGACTAAAAACGAAATTTTAAAATAACTGCTTAGCGTATGCAGCAGTCATATATATCTGACACCTTGCCAGAGACTTAAACATACAAAAAAAAACATTTTAATAACTATGCGACACATATATGTGACATGAGTTTTTTTGAAAACACCCACGTCACATATATGTGACGCTGAGAGGCGAACGTGTTAAGGTTTTTCAACTCTTTTGGATATAACTTTTTCAGAATAAAAGTAAATCGACTAAAACTCTTAGTGAATGATTGTTCGAATGTTGCAAAATCTCCTACATGTTGAAAAAATATGTGACTTTAGTTATGAAAATATGGTACCTCCATAATCTGTCAATCTGTTTATTTAAGGGGGGACATTACATTGGCGGCAGAGAAAACGTACCTTTTTTTAAAAATTCATAACTCAGTCAAAAACAAACATTTTTCCAAAATTTTATTATTGTAGAGAATTAAACAAATTACAAGAAAAAAAATTCAAAAAATATATTTTTCACTCCAACATGATTTTATTGAGCTCCAAACTGGCGGCAGAGAAAAAAACGGGGCCTCGTGGTTGCAACGCTGGGAGTCGCAAAAATTGTCCGATCTGGAAAAAAATTACTTTTTTTAAATTTTAACAAAATTGGTTATCGTATGACACGAAATTTTTTTTTTAAATTTTATTTCAATTATTGGTGATGTTCCAAATTTAAAAGTTTGGTTTTTCGAAAAAAATATTGTCTTCAAAAATTCATAAAAAATCGAAAAAAAATTAAAAAAAAGCTCGTGTCATACGATAGCGAATCAAGTTTAAAAAAATACAAAAAAATTTCATCAAAAAATGAACCCGCTAGTGCCGTTCTTTGTGAACAAAGAACGTAGGTAGCCGTACGTAGGTAGCGCGAAAATTAAAAATGCGCTCTCACTAATCCGGCTGTAACTTTTGAACCCGTAGGAATTTTTCCATGAAATTTTTTTCTTAGAATCTTAAGAATATTTACTAAAATACAAAATTATAAAAAAAGTCGATTTCAAAAAACGGCCAATGTCATGTCCCCCTTAATAAAGTGAATTTTCAGAGATTTTTTTTTTTTTTTGCATTCAGCGTCAACGTAATTTCAAATTTTTGGATACTTACATATAACTGACAAATAAAACGAGATCAAATTGATTGGTGTGCCTTTGGAAATAAAATATTACAATACAAATCTCATGTCTTCACTATAAAAATTAAGTAGGTAGAATCAACTGCTAATGGCAGTTAAAATAACTGCATTTGCAGTTGAAATGGTATACACTACATTTGCAGTTAAGTCAACTGCAATGTGTAGTTATTTTAAACTGTTAAAAATTAAATACGAAATTTCAAATTTAAACTGCCGCAAATTAATAAAAAGACAAAATAATTTAAAAATAACGAATATATTTAACAAAAAACTAAAAGGGTGCTTAAAAATAATACATTTAATTGTAAATAATGCATACATTTTGTGTGTATTATAAAAAATAAAACTAGAAAAAATATACAATTATTATATTGTTAAAATATAAAAGAAAATTGTTTAAGTTAAAAAAAGAAATAAACTGTATAGTAGTTTTATATAAATTGTTTTTTTTTTTTATTAGTTTAAACACTTTTTCAATCCATTATGTTTATTATAATATACATAAGTAAAATATAATCGGAATATATTTTGTAATACAGATAGTTTTCTTGTAACAGGCTTTCAAGTTTTTTTTTTCTACATTCAAAGATATGATCATAAAAATTTTAATTATGTAGAAAAATGGAGTTTTTTCAATACAGGTGGTTATTTAATAAAAAAATGTATTTCTATTTTAGTTAATTTGATTTGATGGTATGTTTTAATATTTTGTGTTTTCTTTTTTTTTAGAAAACTGTAACAAATACTGTATATTTTAGAAATTTATTTCGTTGCTAATACAATTGAAAATTTAAAATACTAAATTTTTGTATGAAAAGCATAAAAAAGATCGTGTCAGTATTTAGACAATTGATTGATCATTCACTACCAATGACACTGTGACGATCTGGTTTAAGCTTTATAGTTAATTTTCTATATATTACATATATGTATTTAAAAATTAGTTATAAATGTTTGAATAACTACACATTGAATAAAGCCAAATATGCTATATTTTATTTTAACTTTAAATTATTTATACAGGGCACTTAAAAGTTGTTGTTTTTTTTTCTAAAAATTAATTTGAAGCGTTAAACTTCTTAAAAAATTTTAACTACATTTTCGTAAAAAATTGGCATTTATTTAAGATTAAAAAAAAAAATATTATTTGTGCGTTAATTTCTGATACTGTTTATTTTTAAATTCTTTTTTTTTATTTAAAAATACTTTACAACATTTATCATAAGTATTTTATTGAAGAAAAATCAAATTACAGTCTACTTTTCGTTTGATATAATCATTTTTTTAATTTTAAATTAAAATAGCGTTAATGTGGCCACAGACAATCAAAATTTTTGAAATTCTACTAATTAGAATAATTCATTTTCGAATATCTTGTTACGATTGTGTAATAAAAGTCAATAACACACATAATTATTTCGGCAAAAGCCTTTAAAAAAAGTGTTCGCAGTCATTTTTAGATTTTTAAATAACACAATCTGTTAAAATAACTGCAACATGGCTTCATTTTTTTTAGCAGTCGTAATTACCGACATAATTCTGTGAGTGTTTAGTTAGTGTGGTACTTTACAAATATTTAACCTAATATCAATTTTTTAAAATAAACTGATTTTAATCATTTCTTTTTTTTTAATTCAAATATTTTACTTGGATTTTTTTATTTAATATAAATAACAGTCTACAAAATAAGTTATTTTTGCAGCAGTTTGAAATTTAATAACTTTTTTAATATACATCTGCTAAAATAACGATTTGTCGATTTTCATTCATTACAACATTAACCCTATGCGAATCAAATTACATTAAATAATTATTTTTTCAGGTGGAATTTTTTTTTATCGATTTAAAAGTTTTGCAAATTTGTGGGCATAATTAAAATTACGTTTAATGGGTCTGTTTTGTTCTCAGACTAATAAAGGTTAAAGATTTTTTTTTGAAATAAAAGTAAAGAGAAATATAGTCTAATCAAATTTAATTGATATTTTTCCGAAAATTATGCAAACTTTGATGAAAACATCCAAATTATGTTCAATTTTTAACAAAATACTCAATTTTCATAATGTTCTCGGGGGTTATTATGTAATTCGATTCAAAAATTTTTGTTTGAATACGGAAATTTTAAAATTCTTGTAAGATGATATCCGTATATAAAAATCTAACTATTTTTTACTTTTTTACTAAATCATTGTATACTCGTTTATAACACTTTTACCCATTAAAAAGTACTTTTTTTACTTTACTTTTAATGTGGAAAATCTGTTCTACTCCAATTATAAATTAACCACACAGAAAAGGACACGAATTATATTTTTTAAATTTTTTTTTCTATTAATTACAACTATTATGTTACAAAAATAGCAATCGACATATCGTCGTATGAATATTGTTGAGACCTATAGACTATTTCTGGCTTTCTTTGTATTGATATTAAATAAATAAAATAAATAAATAAATTGAGTTAGGAATTGATTATATATGATTTATGTGTCCTCTTTTTATATACCTCGTATCAATTAGGAGATATCCAGCCCCATATGTGCTGCGTATCCCTATTTTTACAAATTTCTTAACATTGGTATGGTGTATTGACCATTTTTTGGCCAATGAGTCAAACTTCCTATAGAAAAATAAAAACATTATTCGTCAATTTGGGTTTGACACATTTGAAATAAGCAACGTATATAAAACAAAAAACAATAAAAAAGTTTAAGCATTGGTTTGCACTATGACAACCTAGTTTTATAATGGTTAAAAGAAGAAAAAAAAACTTTTGACCTACTTGAAAGAAAAACAATAAAATTGTGATAAAAACGGCTTACAGGCCATATAAAAAATCTTTTTTTAAAAAATTGTTAATAACTCTGGATACTCAGTGGAAAAAGGCGTAAAAATTAATGATATAGTGTTTATAATAAACGCAGCTATAGATATAGCAAAGAAGAAAGAAAACCTATCTTGTAGAAATTTAATAATTTTGTTGTAAACTTTCTTTATCGTTTTTCTCGCAAAAATGTTTTTGGTCGGTGCGGCTCTCCAATAATCAATCGACGATATCCTAATCAGGCATTTTAAAATTTTTTTAAATTAATTAAAAAAATACGTTTTTGAATTTTTATCAAATTCGTGTATCATCTTGAATTTCAGGCTAAAGTGGGTTAATGATATACGATGAAGTCAAAATTTCATATCAGAATAGTTTTGAGCATATGAAAAGAATAAATGAAATAAAAAAAATCAATTTTTCAAATTTTGTTTTTTGGGAATTTTAAATAAAAATACACTTTTTTAAAAATGGCCCATTTTTTGGCAAAAATTTGGCACGGGTACCATTTGCAATAAAACTGGGGGGTGTAATGTCAAATCTATTTTTAAGGGACACCCTAATATACATGAATAAATTTTAGTTTTAATTACCGGAACGCAAAAAATGTTAAATGAGAATTATTAAATTAAACGGATAAACGTTAAGAAAACGTATTTTGAACTAAATATATTTGCTCAAAATTAGTGCATTAAAAATAGATAAACTAATTTTACTCATTACATTTTTCGCAGCGAACAACGTTTCACACACATACTTTTCCGTTCGAATTATAAATATAAAACCTTAAGAATCGATGATTTTAAAATGGCTTACAAATATCTCTTATACGTATCAAGTATAATGCGAAAAAATGCTTAATACATACACTTGGGCCAAGTTTTTGTGATGTAGATTATCTTTAAACTTAGATCAACGAAGTTTGTAAATGGAATACTTTTTCTGAAATGTGTTTTTTTATTTTTATTTTGTTATAATAAAGACCAAAATACTAAACAAAATTAACAGGTGCCGACAATTTTTTTTTGTTAATAAACTTTAAAATGGCAGACAAAATTCGTTGGCGGTTTAACTAAACCGAGTTTAACTGACATCCCAAAATGCCGGTCTTAGTGCAACTAACCTTAATAGTTTCCATTTAGTATTAACTCTGCGCTACAGAATAGATAAAATAATAAAAAAATATGTAAGTGCGAAGGAGAAAGTAACTAAATCTATTTTTTGCGTATAATTTAGAATTTCATTGCAATTCAACTAATAATAAATCTTAAAAATTAATGAAACTTTTTTTTTTAATTTTTTCAACTTTTCATTAGATTTTTTCTATTTAAAATTGATGCAATGATTCTCACAAAGTCTTATAACCAGGGCAACTTTTTAATTTGCTATTTTTTAATTATTTTGTACAAATAGCATTTTTGCTATACCTTGCTGTAAAATGCCATTTTCTATTCTCTTGCAATACTTTATAGAAGCTTTTTCCATAAAAATTCCTTTTTTTTTCTAACTTTTTCCATAAAATGAAGATTTTTTAATCTGGCAATACTTTTATTTTATAAAAAGTAATGTGTTTGAATCGCCCTGTTGATATTTAATATCTAGCCTAAAAATTTTCTCTAAATCATCACCAAATTAGAAACTTTTTTATGGGGTTTCGTGCTATTTTGCTTTACCATTTTCGGCTTTTTTCGTGCCATTTTAACTTTCCCTGCTTATAACGAAGATTTATTATTTTTTCTTTATAAATTTCGATTCTGAACTCTTTTTCGTAAATCTCTTATGAGAAGTGTGTTGTTATTTCTACTGAAATTATTTATTTTTTACTTTAAATTTTACTTTTCTTCACCTAAATAAAGTATCGGGTCCAAAAAGTTTTTAATTTATGGCTATTTTTAAGGAAAATTAAAGAAGTAAGAAAAATTTAGCTATTCCTTTATCATTTTTGAACAGATTTTAAAAAGATTGATACATTTGACAATTTATTGGTAAATTTTTAAATTATTTTATAATTAAACTATATTCTAAATTTTTTAGTTTCAAATATCTATATATTTAGTATTTCAATATTGATGTTATAAATGAAAACGGAAAAATTTGATCTTATTTTCGATATCATGTATCCAAAAAATGCATAACCAGAATTTATCAAATATCTGTGTCATTTTTATATAAGGTTTGAGAAATTAAGGCATTTGTATAAAATTTGAACATAATGAACATTTGTTATAACTTTTGAACTGAATGAAATTTTAAAAAGAGGTAGAATATAGTAACATTACTCTTTTTCTGTCATTTATCAGTATTTGTAATTTTACGTGCACGTATGCCCTGTCGGACTTTTATGAGCTAATTCAAAATCAAGTTGACTTTCTGGTAACTTATTTACAACTAACTTCAAAGTAACTCAAAAGTGATGCACAAATGAGTCTTAGTTTGTTTTGTAATTTGAGCTAACACGTGTCGAAAAATTGTATTAAACAAACAATTTTTATTAAACAAATTAAAAAAAAAACATGAATGACATGAATTATATGAATTATTCTTTAATTTTTAATATGTAAATTTCATAATATGTTATTTAAAACATCATCAGGAAGCGACGCTTCCAAACAATTTGTATTAAAAAAGAGAAAAAAAAAACATAAATAATATGAAATATATAAATAATTCTTTAATTTAAATTATAGCCTTCTAACTAAAGGGGCCCATACACGACACCAGCATGCATGCGCAATCAAGTGACTGTGCATGCCGATTGACCGTGTGTGGGGTTGTGGTGCGATTGCACATGCCGATTGAGCAAAATCAAAAACAGTTTGATATTTTTATGATTGTACCAGCATGCATGTATCGTGTGTGCTGAAATTAGCTCAGTTTTTAAAAGTTTTCATGCAGTAAACAAGACCATGAATGCAAAAGAAAAATTATTTTGGGGAGAATTCCTCGATTTATGCAAGTCAATGCCGTGTTTATGGAATATTAAAAGTTCAGAATATTGCAATCGTGATTTAAAAAACCAATGTTATATTAAAATGGTTGTGAAATTAAAAGAATTTGATCAAGATGCCAACAGAGACAAAGTAGTATCCATGACGACCTTTCTACACAGTTTTTGTAAAGAAATGAAAACTGTACCAGCATTATGGTGTGGTGCATGCTCAAAAGCTCAATCACACAATCACTTGATTGTACATGCATGCTGGTGTCGTGTATTGGCCCCTTAACTACAAGCTGACCTGTAAAACTCAATAATAAGTTATTCAGTTCATAGCTAACTCATAGTGCCCTCTTACTTGATGCGCAACAAGCTAACTCATAATGAGCGTACTTAGAGTTAGCTGAAACTTATGTAGAGTGAGTGAGTACTGACTCATTCTGCGGACATTGCATTGAAAAACTGAATAGGTTTAAACAAGGAAAATGAGTTAGCTTTTAAGTGACCTGTGACTCATTACTGATTAACCACGAGTTAGCTTTAAGCTAACTCATATCCCGACAGGGTGGTTATTAATACCACTACACCTACATGCAATTAGGGACACGCTCTCAATTACTATATTATGGACTACCATGTGTGTATTAATATGGTAAACAATATTTAGCAAACACAATTATATACTTATTATGCAGATACATATTTTCATATTAAAAAGTATTTGTCGAAAAAATTAAAACAAACCATGAAAAAGGTCGGAAAAAAGCTAGTATCATACAGACTTAACAAAGTCAATTTTAATTTTTTCGCAAAATTTTAAAATTGTTTTGACTTTGAAATTGATAAAAAAAATATTTAACTTTTTTATAATTTTTTTTCCAATATTTCTTAACATTTTTGGGTTTTTTATTGCTTTTTATAAGATTTTCTGACTAAAAATGTATTTTTTTCTACTAACTTTGAACTTTTTTTTTTTTTTAAAGTTGTTTTTTCCAGTTTATTAATTTAGTTTTTTTACAATATTTTTTTTTTTTTTTGCTTTATATATTGAATTTATATATTTTTTGTTGTAATGCTATAAACACATAGACCACAGCAGACTGCAGAGCTACACGACTACAAATGCCGTTCACTGCAATCGTCGCCGTGTGGCCAGCTACTTATTATTTTGGAAACGACAGCAACATAATAAAAAGCTGTTTTTATACAAATGAATTTTTATTTCAGTAGTGCCAATTACATTTTTTTTTTGCTTTATTAAAATAGAACAGCATGCATGGCTGTAGACACGTATATAAAGTTCACTTAAAATACAATTACTTATTAATAATACATTATTATAACGTGTAAATAAATTTATCTAACCCCTCTTGAATATTAATGCAATTATACCATTTAATGTTGCGACGTTTTTTGTGTTTAACAAAATAAAATATTTTTAAGCACTAATTTGTTACATATTTTGTTTTATTGTCAACACTATTTTTGTTTTGCAGCCAACAAAAATAGAAATTATCCTAAGTTGACTACAGCGGCAAAAGTAGTCGGGTAGCCGTGTAGTTGTGTTGGTGCCAAAATAATCGTTTTCATATAAACGTGTGTATTTTATTTTTGACAGGCTGTAGTCGTGTAGCTGCAGTCGTCTATGTGTTTATAGCATAACTGATAATTCATATTAAATAAGATTTAACATAAATTTGAAATTTAATTAAAAAAAACAAACAAATTTAAAAAATCCATATAAAACTTGAAACGAAAAAAATCGGAAATTTTGACTTTAAATTAAAAAAAAAAAAAAAACAAACAAACAAACCGCTGTATTAAATAAACATAGAGTACTCCACTCTGCAGTGGATTTTTGTTCGTTTGTATCATGCCAAATACTCCACTACAGAATTGAGTACTATATAATTGTGAATTCAATTTAACATTTAATTGTGATGCATTTTTTTTTTTAAGATATTTTTATTAATAAGACTCTAAAGACCTAATGGCACTTTTTATTTAATTTGATATATTTATATATGTTTATGCATATTTTTGGTAAATTTTTTGTTAAGAATTGCACAAAAAATTTTAAACTTTCATTGAAAAAAAAAGAACTGATAAAAATTAACTAAAAAATATTGAAAAACTTTGTTTAAAATCGCTTAAATCACATTTTAATTAAAAAACTTTTTTTAACCTTCACTTAATGTTACGTTTTTTTAATAGTACATCTATTTTGCTCATTGTTATCGTTATTAGAGTTGTATATTTTTTTAAAATACATTAAAGGTATTTAAATAAAATTTTGGCAATATATTTTTTTTATACTATTTAAAAAAATTGATATTTTAATTTTAAATATTTTTTTTTTTTTTATGTAAAATAGCACATTTAAGTTATCCTTAAAATTATATTATGTATGTATAGTAATGTACGTTTAAATTTGTATAATCTACTAAATGAAAAAATCTTCAGACATAAACAATTTTACATCATTTCCTAGTTTATTTAAATAAACACTCCATACTTTTTTTTATAAAATTAATAATTAATTTCATTAAAAAAAAAATTATTAATTAAATTAAAAATATATAAATGTTGGTTTCAAAATATTAACATTTGTATTTAAGAATATTTAAATTAGTTTATGAATAGAAATTTAAATGTATTGCACATTTTGAAAGGTTTTAAAATTTAAATTTTAAATACAATTTAACAAAGTTTACCTCATTTATACTACAATCGAAAACTAATCGTTTTTGAAAACATCTTGTTTTTTATTCAAAATTTGTATGGAACTTGACAAAAAAAAAAAATACAAGAAGTTTTCAAAAACTTCTAGTTTTTGGTTTCAGTATAAATTTAGTATTAGACATATGGTATATGGAACTATTTAAAAAATAAAATTGAAAATGGTGTAAAATTTAAACATTTTTTTTAATCTTATTCGTTTAAGTTTAGCATTTTTCTTTAAAGTTGTATTGTATACATATATTTTTGTATAATTTAATTGTATACGTTGCGTGGGGGTTCTGCAGTAGGTCATTTAAAACAATTACTGTTAATATTGTTGAAGAGTACTTTTATTTATAACCACAGCTACTTTTACTATTTAAGTATCGAATGTGGTAGTCAAACAAATATTCTGAACGTCCTTTTTCTTTGTTGAACCTGAAAATAAAATTAAAAACATTTGATTAATTTCGTTTGAATTAAATCGTAAAATAATCTAATTCTTAAATACTTTTATAAACTAAACGAAAATCTGGTCTTGGATCTTTCGATTTGAATTATATTTTGAAGGCAGAAACTCTATAGAGTCACTTATATTTTGTACGCAGAAACTCTATAAAGTCACTTAACCTCTTAGCTGGTTTATTAATTTCAAAGTATGTAAAACAAATTCTACAAAATTGACTATAACTTTTGAACAAACAGTTTAAAATTAAAATGTAATGGCTCAAATGAAAGACAAGATTTTTTAAGCTATGTACAGACGGTTGTCAGATCTTACAATATTGTCAGAAAAATGTTCAGAAAATGTCTAACAACAGTGTGAACTTACAACTTCTGTCTTGCAACATTGTCAGAAAAGGCATTGTCTGTACATTGTAAGACAATAATATTGTCAGACATCTGACATTCGTGTAAACACCCTACGTTGCCATTGTCAAATAATTGCAAGACATTGTAACCAATTTTTTATTGGCAGATGTGTTTAAATTAATGCATCAGACAATGGCAGTATTGTCACAGAACTGTTTCTATTCGCGGCACTGTCCATAAATAATGAAAAAAAAACCAAAAGTTCATATTAATAATATTAAAAATCAAAAGTGAAACAAAATAGGAAATCAAATTAAATAAAAAATGGATGGCAACATTTCCATTAATGAAACCTGCGTCAAAGATTGCAGCTATGAGCCAACTGACTTGATGTTTCGTACCCTATCGCCAAGAGGCTCCCAGTCGCCAACAGGCTCTAAAGCCGGGAAAACCGACACCCAAAAAAAGATCCTACCGCCAAAAGGTCGAATCCGTGTGGTCACACGATAGTATTATCAAACTTGTCGAGGAAGTTGAGGTACGGCGAAGTTTATGGGATGTTGGTTGCCTTGAGTATAAACTTCCCAAATATATTTTATAACAAGAGGTAGCAGATGCTATCCAGATAAGTGTGAACGATTGAAAAGGAAAATGGGCAAATCTCCGCACCTCTTTCAACTGCAATTTTCAAAAATATGTTGTCTTCATCCTCGCTACTTTCTAATACATATGCAGCTAAATTCGTTGCAATTGCTTTTTTTGTTCCATGACAATTAATATTATTACTTTTTCAATTTAATTAAACACACAATTGACAATTAATAATTTCTTTCAAATGCTTTGACAGCTCTGGCAATGTCTAACAACAGATCTGGCAATTTTTGCCATACAAGAATCTGACAACCGTGTGAACTGATAATTTGACAATTGTCTGACAATGAAATTGAAAGGTGTTCTTACAATCGTCTGAACTGACAATTTACCTTTTGCTAAACATGTTTCATTAGGTCCATTCGTTTACATTTCCAGTAAAATCCAGTAGATGAGTAAATTTTGGGCAAAATGAAAATTTTACTCTCAGAACTGGCTCTTGCAAAAACTTGCAGGTTAATTCAAACATATGAGCGCTAAAAAGCTTAGTGTTGTAAAATATGTGTTATTTAGACTACCCAGTATATATTGTTTTTGGTACTTGATGCATTGCATTTTAATAATCATAAATTCGTAGCAATTGTATTTATTAAATAAACTTTTGTGGAAGCTTTTAGACTTGTTTAGTTTGTACATGACTTTTAATTTTGTTTCTAGTTAAATAACATACGAAAATACATGAATACTTGATTTTTGATATTCGGTACCCTGAATAATATGCAGTAAGAAGTATTCATATATACATTAGCTTTACATCTCTAATATATTAATGTAAATAAAAACAATTAACACAGATATTAGAAAACTGATAAATTGTTACTATAATAATTGTAACTGACTACTTTAATTTGTTTCAGGTTGAAAATAATTATTTTTAGTTTTTGCCGCACTTTTAATTCAGCTTTTAATCTTTTAAATGTTTTTATTACTAAATGTTTGCTTATTTTTGTTTGTTTACTTAATTTAATCATATGTTTTTGTTTTCTACTGGATGTTACTGGCAAAAATTTGTCCAGTAAAAATTTGTAGGTTTTTTGCTGAAAACTGTCACTTTACTCTCTTAGTAGATGCTCTCTTTTGCAAATTTATGTGTACGCGAACGCATTTCAGTAAAATCCAGTACAAATTTGTGCAAATTTTGGGCCTATTGTCAGTACAATGGGCCTATTGTCAGTACATTGCCAGCACATTGCCAGATCTTACAATATTGTAAGATTTGACAACCGTCTGTACATAGCTTTACTATTAAACGTATCAAATAAAAAAGTACCATTATTGATGAGCAAGGTTGTCAGAAATGCGATTTCTCGTCAAACGTGGCGATTTAATTTTTGAAATGACGACGGGCGATTTCTCAAGTGAATGGCGATTGTCTTAAATATCACACGTAATAAATTCCTGTCAAAAAAACTGGAAATATATCAACATGATTTTATATGAATTTTCGCATAAACTATTCAAAAACTTGAAACATTTTACCAGAATATAAATTTAAATTGATACATTTTCGCATATTGCTATCGAAATATCTTGTTAAGTTGATATTTTACAAGTTTGTTGGTAACGATTTTTTATGTGGAAGTAATTTGGCGATTTTTGAGAATTTTTTTCGGGGTGTATTCGGCCGAATACCAAATACTTGCGCAGTATAATTTTCAATAGTTCTGTTATCTTGTGGATCATATTTATTTCCTTATAAAATTAACAATTCTGTTTCAAATCAATATCTTTTTTATAAAACAAAATAAATTGATAACGTTTTATAAATTCTGATAACGATAAAAAACCAGCAAGTGCTTTAGCCTAACGTACTTCAAAAAATTGTATGTTAACAATTGTTAGCAAATATTTATATATGTTGTTCTAAAATTGTACATAGTGGTTTACACCATAGCATAACAATGCTAGGTACAGTCATTAGGTACATTCAGGAATACTTTTGGCAGAAACAAATTGAAAGTTTATTTTAAACTGTGAACTAATTGTAACCCAGCAAAATAAGAGCTGAGGAAGAAGTAGTAAAAACACCACATCTACTGAGCCGGATGTGGTGCAAATTCAGGTGAATCATTAATGATTTTAACATTGTCGTGTCATTGGGCGGATGGAGTGAATATATAACTTCTTTAATAGCATTTTAAACAGTGCACGGATGCTATTTTTCAATAGTTCATGAAAGGTCTTTTTCAAATATATATATTAATATTTTTATTTAATAAGAATGTGCAGCATACTTTAGGGATGTTTCTTTAAATATTAAAAAAAAAATCTTTTGGTGAAAGCGAGTATTGAACACCCGAATCTGAGTTACGATCTGCTGTATTAAAGTAGACCGCGCTACCATTTGCACCAAAGTTACTTATGCAGTACAACAAACTTAAAACGAACTTAAGTTGAAAATATTGATGTATTTTTATGAAAACAAGAAAAATATGCTACACAAATATATAATAAAAAAGAAAAAAATAATGATTTTTTAAACATTTTTTTTATGTGATTTCGTATCACTGATATATAAATTATTTTTAAAATATTTTTAAGTTTTGATGAGGTTAAAAAAATATAAAGAAATAATAAAAATGCTCATTTAACAATTTTGAATTCATTGCATATTTTAAAATACTTTTTTAATAATTAATTTGACGAGAAGTGTCTTTGATAATATAAAATATACTAGACAATGAAAAAAAATTAACTACAGGTAGGGAAAAGTGGCATGCAATGAAACGAGTATGCGTTGGAACGTAAGATCTTTTAATGTTTCCCGTATTTTTTTCTAAAGATTTGGAGAAAGAGGTCGGTAAAAACTCTATAGGCAAATTAAAGTGATATATTTAAATTAAATAAAAGTTATTAATTAATTAGTTTACTAATTAAATGATATTTTTCGTTTTTGCTAATTTTTTGAGATCCGAAACAATAATTCTCAAATAGATTTTTGAAGCCAAAATCAAATTTTTTTACCTAATTTTATTAATGAAGAACATCATAAAACCCTTTTTACCTGACCCAATTATGTAAGATGTGAATACGAGGACACATTAGAAGAAATATATGAATAAGCGCTAACATTTGAAGATTTTCTGTTTAGAAGTTATGAACATAACATACCAGCGTTTGGTATCGTTGAAAAGAAAATTATGTAGATTGCGATTTTTTTAAAAAGGTTGAATTTAGCCATCTTGGTAAAACAAAAACTTGGGTAATCCAAATATGAAGGTAAAAATTTCAGTTTTTGCTTAAATGAAAATTTTCACTATTCAATAAAATATTTATTAATAGACATAATCCAATGATTTTTTGGATTTAACTAGACTTTAAGGTCAACAAATCGAAACAAATTTCAGAAATTATGATTTTCAGAAAACAATCCGACAATTCCTACAAATAAAAAAAAAAATTCCAAAAATGGGATTTTTTTTCGTTTTTTGCTGCCATGTCGTCATTTAAAGAGGGGATTGGAAATGACTTACACACTACATTAGGTATCTGTTGGAGTATCTAAAACCGGTTTCCACTACCCAATTGGAGGCGTGCACAAATTTTAACTGTGAGTTAAAGTTGATATTTACCTCAAAAATATGGCAACTTTGGAAGCGGATGGGGGGAAAAGTATTTACAAATCAAAACACAACTCGCATTTATATAAAAAGACCTTCCAGAAAAGTATACATACTTTATATGTTCAGAAGAAAAATATTTGTCTGGAGCGATAAGAAGTTTGGTGCTTTTTGGGGAAAATATCGCCAAAATTTACTTTTTTTTTAATTTCTACTTTAAACTAATGTAATTTTTGACTGAAACAAGATATTGAACTAATTTTTTTTTATTCAATCAAGAATTTTATTGGCTAAATAACCGTTATTTTAAAACGAAAATTGGTCCCAATTTTCTCCCGATATTCGAAAAACTTTGGACCTGAGTCGGACAAAATTTGGAATTTCACATTTTCAAATCGGAATATCTCGGAAACTATTGGAGGTAACCCACACATGTAAGCAATATTACAAATATGTTAATTTTTTGAAAATCGGATGAGAAACAAAAAAATGGCAAACACTCAAAATTTTTTATGAAAAAAGTACCCAACTTTGGGCAGCCATTTTGCCGCCCCCAAAGGGTCTGGAAGGTTCAAAATCAAAACTTAAACTAAATTTTATGTCTTTTATGCATGTTCCAAATTTCATTCGGACCACAAGTTAACAAATGGCCGAATTATTTCCACAAATTTTGTGATTTATCCCACTGTGCGCTCTGCCAAATCAGAAAATCTTCGGCGACCGAGTATTTACCTTTACAGCTAAACTTTGGCTTTTTCATAAACTTTTTACTCAAAATCGAATTAAACGGCTCAACAAATATATTTTCCATATCAAAATTTGTAAACATTGTCTTCGGTAGGACAATTCATATAAATTATAGTTTTTCAATTCGTTTAAAAAAATTTTAATGATCTTTAACCAAATGAAAAATATTTTACATATTTTTAAGTTTTTAATAAAATTTTTATTGATATGTTAAAAATTAACAATTAAGCCAATTACATTTTTAATTGTAAAGGGTCCGCCATCTAACGTTGTTTTTTTCAACTAGTGCTTATTTCGTGAATGGTAACACTTAGCTCATGTCTGATTTGACAGATAATTAGTTTTATCCTTCAGCTAAACGAATATGGTTGTGTATACGCTTGAACAACGCTGGGAAATATTGCGACATTTCTTTGAAAATCATGGTAATGCAGAATGTGTGCGAAAATTGCCATTTTTCTTCGAAAATGAGCAAGGAGTTGCCGTTACAGTCAATGGCGATCGTTATCGGGCCATGTTGAACGAATTTTTGTTCACAAAAATTGTAGAGGAGGATATTGGCAACATTTGGTGTCAACAGGACGGAACAGGAAAGCCATTGGCGAAATACAGCTGCACACAATCGATAATGTGCTTAAAAATTGGACCGATCGTGTAGGCTACTGCATGGCCAGCCGAGGCAGCCATTTGAATGAAATTATTTTCCATTATTAACCGGAAGGATTGTACTTTCAAATAAAAAAGAAATTTGAGAAAATATTCAGTAGTTTTTTTTTATAGCATACTCAAAAAAAAAGTTATTTGGCGGACCCTTTATTTAAAAATATTTTAATTGAATATCGATTATAGATGTTCTGTGTATGTTTCACATGTTTTTTATTTATTAATGAAAGCGTTGAATTTTGAATTTTTAATAAAAAAATATAATTACAATTACAAAGGGTGTAGTTATTTTGCAAAATAATAATAATAATCACACATCTCAAATAAAAAATATGTATCGAAGGTTACGGTTACATTGTCTTTTAATATTAAACTTTTTTCAATGTTTCTATTTCATTCATTCATATTCCCATCGTTGTATGTAGTAATTTTTTTTTTAGTGTTTTGCAATATATTATTGTACACTGAGAAAATTGTCTGCATGATATTAATGAAGTTCTGATTTAGATCTATGAAGAGCAACTATTTAATTTTTTATTTGTGAAAACAGAAAAGAACAGAAATGGGTGGTATGAGACTTTCCCAACGCCCGTTTGAGGCTGGTGCCAATGCACTGGAGAAGCACTGGAAAAAAATCAAGTGCCTTTTCAACGCTAAAAACAATTTTCAATATAGTTAAGAAAAAAAAAATGAAAAACTGAATGTAAAAAAAAAAACAAAATTCAAAAACCACAAAATAAAAACCAGAAAAAATAAATCTTAAATGAAAAAACACTAAAATAGAAACACGTCAAAATAATCAAACCGCTTAAATAAAAAATACCTAAACTTCCTTAAAAAACATATTCTGGTGCGTAAGACTTGTAAAGACGTAAATTTTACAAAATATTTTGCGAATGCAGTTTAAAAACTGTTTTCTGGTTAGTCATGCACAACCAAAATTGAAATTTTTTGTCTCAATAAACAGTTGTGGGCGCTGTGGTGTAATGGTTAGTACGTTGCACTGTTACACAGATGGTCCCCGGTTCGATTTCCGGTGACGGCAACATCATTTAGAAAAATAATATGTATGAGGTTTCTATCCCTCATATGTATCGCAGCTCCCACCTTCGATGTTCCCATAACCCCACCGAAGTAAAATAATGAATCAGGGCTATGAACAAAAAAGCTTCAATAAGTTCGCCAACTCTCCATCAGGTGGCAAGCAAACAACTGTTCAAAGACTTATCATCTCGCGCAATTACAGTGTTGCCATGTTTGAAGCCCTTCATCTTTCCCCAACTTTCATCTCTTCACTTTCCGAAGAAAGCAACACATTAATAAATAGGAAGAATTTCCTGAGTGTGGCTTCTCTTTTAAAAAAAAAAAACTGTTTTCTGGTTAGTCATGCACAACCAAAAATTAAAATTTTCTGTCAAATGCAAAACTTTAAATATATTTAAAATATTTAAAACAAAAAATACGTTCTCTTTAATTTATACAACGAAATTAAATTTCAATTGGCTTTAAATTTTTTTTATTATATCAGATTAAAAAAGTTTTGGTAAACGTCTGTTCTAAAACCTTTTATACTATGTACTGTTATTGTTATCAACCAAAAACTACACTCATAAAAAAATACCGTACATATAAATAGTTGAAAATTCAGCTACGACTAGAGAAAATACTCATAGTAAATGAATTTGCGTCAGCAGAATTTTCAATGAAGTTGTGAACCACAGTCTGCTAAATTCAGCTGACCTAAATTTTTGAAGAACTAAATGTGAGTTTACAGTTGCAGTTAAATTAACTAAGAATTTAGCTAATTTAACAGAATTTTTAAGCTGAATGCACAGAAAATTTCTGATAAAAAGGTTATTAATGATCTGACCAGAGTTTATTAACTACTTATATACCGGAAATATAAGTAGTTAATAAAGCGTACTTACACTCAAAAAAAAAAAATTTGTAAAGTCAGCAAAATTTTAGTCAGGAGGGTGCTTTCAAAAAAATTGCCAATGTCAACAAAATTAGTAGATTCAGCAAAAGTTTTGCTAACACTTAGTGGATTAAAGATAAAAAAACCTTGCTAAAAATTAATAAATGTTTTGCTGAATTTTAGTAGACTGAAAAAAACGCAAAAAATTTGTAGAAAAATTGTAATTTAGTTAATTTATTTGCTGAAAATCATAAAACATATTTTTGTGATTCTTTTAAAAATAATTCACAATAATTACGAAATATAAAAATTTTCATTTTCCCACATTGACGACATGAATTAATTTATTATCTGAAAATATATAGAAATAAATATATATAACATAACAAAAATTTTCTTTCAACTACTTACATCAATGGTTGTCTAAATGATGCTATCTTTTAAAGGACGCAACTGACGAAGATAATTATAGAAACGAAACGAAAAAATAAACAAAAACAAACGAAACGAAAAAAACAATCCTTTTTTTGCAATAAGAAAAAGGAACCATAAAAATCTACATAAGATGTGTGTCTTTGTCTTTCGCTTTACTCTGTCTACATGTCTGTATATGTTTGTTTGCAATTTGACCACACTAGATTGTTAATCTATAAACATTTAGTTTAGAAATACATATTAAATTTAAATATTTTATTTTGCCTTTTATTTAATTAATAGACAATTATTTTCACAAGCCGGTGACAACGCAAAATTTAAGTTGTTTTAATCCTCAATTTTGTTTTATGTATGAAAAACAGATACAAATATCTTTCATGGTTGATTTTTTTATATGTCTTATTAGAGTTGTACTTTTTAGTATCATTTTCCTTTTCTCTTTTCCATCCGCGACATCTGCTTCATTCTGCGCATATCTTTCAATCTGGCTGTCGTCCGCACTATTAATGTGCTTATCAGCACAATATTTTTAGCAAAATAAATTAGTAAAACATTAGTATAATATTAGTAAAACATTAGTATAATATTAGTAAAACATTAGTTCAAAACAGTTAAGTGCTGAATAAGTATAACAAAAATGTTAGCTTAAAACAGAATTTTAGCAAAAAATTTGCTAACAAATAGTATACCTGATTTACAAGACGTTTTACTAACTTTTCTACTAACTTATTTTTTTGAGTGTACATTTTGCTCTATCTAGCTTAGTTTCCGAGATATAGCCATTTTATGATTAAAAAATTTGAGAAAATAACGCCATCTACAAGTAAGACTGATAGCGGAGACACAAACAATATTGGTTTAACAACAATTGTGGGAAAATTTGTAAATTTGAGAATGACTAATTACTAAATTTTAGTTCGAAAAATTATTTCAAATATGGATGGAATTTGTTCCTGAGGAAAAATGAGATAACTAAGCATTTTAGTTAAATAACTGATTAAAACGATAACAACAAAAAAAAAAAATGCTCAACCGAATTGGAACCCGTTCAACAGACTTTTGAACTAACCGTATACTGTTAAAATACCGACAATTGTTATCAAATATGCCATATGCCAGGTTTGACGATTTCTGGTACCCAAAATAACTAAATGACGGTTGGAGGATTTTTGATTCCAAAATAACAGTTAAAAATGTCAGAAAAACATATTTATTCTTATAAAATCCCGTATATATTTTTGAATTTATATTATTATTATATTTATTATATTATTATATAATGATGGCCTTTCAGCATTCATTTTGAAAAAATGTTTTTCTGCATTTATTATGCCCCTCAAAATTATTTTTAATAATTCTTTGAGGGTAGGATATTTTATACAAAGATGGAAATATACTACAATTTTCCCTATTCTTAAATCTGGTAATAGGAATAATGTTGTCAATTATAGACCAATTTCAAAATTGACAAATATTGCTAAAATTTTTGAGCATATTGTCTATGATAAACTCTTTTTTCAACTTAAGCGCTATATATCGTTATCACAGCATGGATTTGTGGCTGGAAGGTCTACCACCACAAATTTAGCAGTTTTCACCAATTTCTGTGTTTCTTGCTTTGAAAAAGGGTTTCAAGTAGATTCAATTTATTTGGATTTTGCAAAGGCATTTGACAGGGTTCCACATGAACTACTGTTACGTAAGTTATCTAGGATTGGTTTTCATTCTAGTATGCTAAGTTGGTTTAGATTTTATTTGACTGGAAGATATGCTGCAGTTTCTGTGGATGGAGTTTACTCAAATTTTTTTACTCCCACCTCTGGTATTCCTCAGGGCAGTATCTTAGGTCCTTTATTGTTTAATATTTTTATTAATGACATTTCTCATTGTTTCAAAAATTCTCAGCACCTCATGTATGCTGATGATCTCAAGATTTTTAAATCAATTTCTTCTTTTAGAGACATTTCTGACCTTCAGGAGGATTTGTCTAGAGTCGTTTTATGGTCTGACCGTAATGGTTTGCCTTTTAATATTGCGAAATGTTTTTATATGAAATATCATCGATGCCTTCATACTTTACATTCGCAATATAGTATTAAAGGTCATATTATCTCATCTGTTGATGAAATAGTGGATCTTGGTGTAGTCTTTGACTACAAATTATCGTTTTGTAGCCATTTGAACTTCATTATACCTAAAGCTTATTCATTATTAGCATTTATACGTCGTAATTCTGCTAATCTTTTTGATTGTTCCACAAAAAAAGTTCTGTTTTGTTCTTTTGTAAGATCTAGGCTAGAATATGCATCATTTATTTGGAGCCCTGTAGCGGATATCCATATTAATCGTATTGAGAAAATTCAAATTAAATTTGTAAAATTTGCTCTCCCATTCCTAAATGTTAATGTTAATCAATCTCCTTCTGATCCTACATTTTCTGTTCCATCCTATGAGGATAAATGTGAATTTATTTTCATTAAAACTTTGGAAACACGTAGGACCATTTTTGCCTTAAATTTTTTACATGGTATTATTTGTGGTGTAGTTGATTGCCCAGAATTATTGCATTTAATCAAATTATATGTTCCTTCTAGATCGTTAAGAGTTAGAGATAAGTTCTTTTATATTGATGTACATAGAACTAATTATGCGTTAAATGAACCTCTTACTAGAGTTTTGAGATTGTTTAATAAATATTGTAATCAATTAGATATAAGTGTTAACCACTATCAATTTAAAACTGTATTAAATGATATATTTTAAGTTTTTTTTTTAATATTGTCATAATTTTGCTAGTCTGTAAGGATTTTTGTATCCATAGACGAAATAAATAAATAAATAAATAAAAATAAAAAAATTATATAAATCTAAAACTCATTTGCTAATATTATTTAAAATAAAATTTAACCAAAATGCAAATACTAGAATTAAGATAAGCTAAATCCAAAACAAATTTATTTATTTTATAAATTATTTTTGGGCTTAGCTTAATATAATTTTTTTGTTTACATTTTTATAAAATTTTATTATTTACATTTTTATAAAATTGAATTTGTGTAAGATATAGAAAGAAATAAAATATTTTTTAAATTAAAAAAGCATGGATTTTTTTTCGAAATAAAATAAATACGAAAATAAATCCAGTGCTTAAAAAACAGGCCTTATAATATAAACAAAATTTTGCGAAGTGAAACTTCACAGAAAAAATTATGGGCTAATAATATCTAATTAGTCGATTGTTTCAATAGCAATGGAAATTTAAACAATTTTTTTAATTGATTCAATTAAAAAATTTATTGAATTTTCTAATATATCCGTACAGTACATGTAAACAAAATTTTTAAACATTTGGTAAACTTTTTTTTTTTTATTTTATTTAGATTAAATGATCAAACAAAGGTTTAATTATATCAATATATTATTTAATTTCTAAATAAAAAGAAAAAAATCGAAAATGATTAACTTTTAATAAGTTGAATAGTTTACCGATTTCAAATACTCGCAAAATCGTAGTTATTTGACTAGAGTTTGCAACACTCTTTTTGTTGAGATATTCGTGTACGCACGAAACTTAATTTAGTTTCGTGTTTTATCTGTGGTAATAAAAGTGCACATGTGGATTTAAATAAACCTTATCGAAAAAGGACAATTAAACTATTATTTTTGTAACTAATTAAATTTTCAATAAGTGTAAGTGTCATTAAACTATCATTTTAAAGTTGTGTGTGATTTTTTTTAAGAAAGCAATTCAATTACAAGAAAAAGTTCAAGACAAAAACAAAAATTTTGTCTTTACTTTCATTTGTTTTCTTATAATACATTTTTATATTAAAAAGCTTTAATTTTATTATAAATAAATAGTCAATTTAATTTACAAACCTACATTTCTTTTATTTAATGGGGGGCATATAAAAAAAATAAAAAAATACGAGTTTTCAATTAAAACTACCATTGTTTTCTTCTCAAGTTTTAATTAAAGTTTTAATCAATTTAACTAAATTTTTAATTGAGGTTGTAAAGAAAAACAATAACTCTTTTAATTGATATTATTATTATTTTAATTGAAAGAGTTCTAATAAACAGTCTGCAAATTTTTTTAGTTAATACTATCATTTCAGTGGTAGGTGCAAAATCAATTAAAATATTAATTGATTCAATAAAATTTTTAATTGAAACCCGTTTTTAGTTTTTTCTGTGCACCCAATCGCAATTAATTGATATGCTTTTTAATGCTCAGGGTCCATACTTTAAAACCTTATTAAAAGTTATTCGCAGGTATAATAATTTATAAGAAATTAAAAAATAAAACTAGATTTTTGGTAAAAGTTAAATTCGCCAATATTTAATTCGAAAAGTAGAGTTAATATTAAAATTTGGTGTTCACATTCGTGATCTACGTTCTAAAATCTATCAGAATTGACAAGTCGCATCTCCGATGCATTTTGAGTGTTTTACAGTGTAATTTATATTTAGCAATACGAAACCCGGACCAAAGATGAAAAAACATGAAATAACACACAGACAAAAAAATAGAAAAAGTCGATTTGGTTTTAACCGCAATTTATATTTTTAATAGATTTTGAAGTTGTGTACACACCACATCCGAACAGCTTAAGCATTTTTATTACGATATATTTAACTTTTTGTCTCAATAAAGAGTTAACTTACGTTTAAAATTTGTTTATAATTATAGGTAAAAATTGCATTTGAAAAGTACTCCATCAAAAATAATTACCAAATATTACATTTTTTAAAATTGCCTAGGCCATGCATCAGACCAGCTTAAATTTATTTTATGGTCACAATATAAACTTTGAACTTTTCTTTCTTTAATGTCGGTGAAAAACGTTAAAGTTATTGGTTAAGACGAACTGTTTCGGGCAGTCTCACAAAAAAATTGTATACAATTTACCATTTTTAAAGCGAGCTCCTCAAAATTTTGGAAAATTTCTGTGAATGGAAAATTCGCTGATTTTGGCGATTTATTAAAAACATAAAATAAATTACTTTTAAAAATCGGCGAGGAGGAATCATTTTTTTACCAAATTTGGTTTTTTCAAAGAGTTATCAACCACGCCCATTTTGTCAATTAATAATTCTCACATTGTTATAAAGCAAATTTTCATGTTGATATCTCTACTGGAAGTATTTTTGGCCGCCAACTCCATACAAGTCAGACCAGTGTGCAGGGTTGGCATTCAATACTTTTTTCATAATAACGGTATTTGGCTACCACAGTTACATCAAGACCAAAATGAAAATTTTATTAACGGTTGTCCATTAAAGACTTGTGTCTTCTTGTCATACTCGGTTTTATTTCGCTATTTTACCGGTTTGATTTTAAAATGTCTTGAACCAAAGTTAAAATAACGCTAAAATACCGAAACGCTGATTTATAACTGTATTTTGTAGATATAACAAAATTTAATTAGTAAATTAATTAGTGATATTAGAAGACATGCCAGTATTTGAATCGTAACTTTAAAATGTTCATATTGGTAATGATGTGGGCGTAGTAAGCAACTATCGTTATAATGAAAATGTAGTGTTTGCCGACCGTGGTACTAACCAATGTATACAAAATCGAATCTAATTTTATTTTGAAAAAAACATATTATTCTAGATTGAAAAACTGATCGTTTTCGATTATCATCACACCGCTGATTATTTATGCTTCGGGTGAAAACGGAAAAAATCTAATACTTTAGACTTTGTGTTTTTGAAAAGTGAGCTTTTCAAAAATTATATACAACCGATTAACTAATTTTAAGCAGAGAAATAAATTTTCATATTTCTCATCAACATAACAATTAAAAAAAGTTGACTCTTTTACATTTTTAAAAAAGTTTTGAAAAAGGTACAAAATTGATTTTTTCAAATAATTATTTTGAAAATCTGGATAAGAATTTTCCAATTTTACGATTGTAGTCAAGATGCTGAATTATTTTAAGTATTTTAAACCAGTAAACAAATATAGCCATTTATAGCTGGGTTTAAAAAATAAAAGTCAAAAATAACTAATGTTTACTATACAAATAACTACTCGTAATATGTAGTAACTGTCAATTAAAGTTGTCAAATAAGAAAGAGATAATTTCAAAAGCTGCATAAATTGAATGTATTTATCGTTTGTTTTTACTACATTTTATAGATGTTTTAAAATTTAGGTTTTTTAATGTGAACTCCATTGAAATTACAGTTGTATTATCTGCCATTTTGTTTACAAAAATCGTTGAGTGAAAGGGTAGAAAAATGATCAACAATAACTCTCTCCCATTTTTTCATATTAACAAGTTTCTCTATAGTAATTAACGATATTTGCTATAATTAACTAAAAATTTACATACTGAGTTGAGTGCAACAACAAACAAAAATAAAACATTAGCCGCGTACATGTAATGCTGCTGCAGTTATCACATTAGTACCATAAATGTTTTATTAAATCTGGAAAGTTCATCATAATTTTTTTTTTGTGTTTTAATTTTTATGTTGAAAGCATTTAAAAATATTAATATAAATTATTATTTTGATTGCTTATCATAATATGATAATATTATATTATAATATTCTATTTTATATACAATAGGTTAAGGAATATAATCGTGATATTTAAGAGGAAACGAACAAGTAATATACAAAATGCAGCAACAATTGCTAAGATGCGTCACTGCAAATACACTATATACGAGGCTATATACGAAGCTTATTATGAATACCCTTATTTAAACATTATAATGTGTAGTGAAAAGTAACGTGAAATATTATCACAGTCATCACACTTTATACTAAAGAAAAAAAATAATAATAATAAAAAAAAAACAATAATAGAAAATCACAAAACAATATGCAACAAATATATTTTAACCCGGGCTGGCACCTAGTAACCATATCGATCCTTTTTTTGTCGAAAGGAAGCAAGACCAAAATCATTATTTTTTTAAGATTTTGAGTTATTTATTAAAGAAAAATAGACGTTAGCGACACTTTGAGAAATGATGCAAATGATCGAGAAATGTCGATTTCTTTAAAAAAGCAAAAATCGTACGCTTACGTATTTTTTGGCGGATAGAGATCATTATGGTAATGCAAAATATGCATTTGGATGAGTTTGGATGAGCCTATTCTGGAGGCTCCAGTTTTTCCAAACCTTTGGGTTCAGATGATATGTTTTACCAGATCGAAATAAAAATGGAAAATTCAGTATTTGACGAGTACTATATATTAAAAAAAAAAAATACCTTCTTTTCTATGATATTGACCTGCTAAACTCGAAAATCATACTAAATGAATGCACTGCATATGGCATTGTTAGAAATTAATTTTTGGGTTAATTTATTTTTTGTTGTTTATTTGTAGTGTCCGACCGAACAGTTCGGCCAAAAAACTATATTTGGTCGGTTTTTACGTATCTAGAGGCAATGATTATAAATCTTTTTATTGGAAATATGTTTGTTGAGCCAATTTAATTCGATTTTGTGTATAAAATTTAAGGAAAAGGCCGAAGTTTAGCTATAAATTAAAAAGTTCGGCCGCCGAACTATTTTCGATTTGGCCGAACTTTTGAAGGTCGAACAGTGAATTTATTGCTTAACTATGGACTTTTCTTTGTCACTCAAAATCGTCTCTAATCAGCCCAATAAACATTTTTCCATTCGCCAAACTTGTCCATAATGTTTTAAAATAAAGAATACAGACCAAATGCACTTTCTGGCCGAATTGTTCGGTCGGACACTATTTATTTGTTATTGTAAAAAAAACGACCAAATTTTTTGGCTGCACTTCCTTTTTTGGCGAATGAAATTAAACCATGCCGTTTTTATTTCGAATGTCGTAAGTTTTCGACATGCTCCAGAATAAAAATATCAATGTTTTTCTTAAATATCCTAGGTGGCCAAAAAATCGATGCATGTTGATCTAAGATCTAGCTTTTCTATTACTGCAAGACTAAGGTAAACCAAAAACACATTTGATGCAACCATGTCTAAACATGGCTAATATATCGTCGGCTTATTATTGGTTTGACCCATACGCCAAAAAGTTGTTATCGAGAAAACGATAAAGAAGGTACATACATTTTAATTTTTGTATGCAAAATGGACAGGTAGATCAAATTAGATACTGGATATCTCAGGTATGATACGAGATAACGTGAAACGGGGTTCGGAGTTAGAAAGGGTATATTTACATTATATATAATCCATACCTAACTCAATTTTTTCAAAAATGGTCGGTGGGTCAAACCAATAACAAACCGACGATATGCCGTTAATAAAATTATCAAAGAATTTGTCCATCCTGTTAAATAGATCAACTTTAAGAATTAAAAATACGGAATTAATCTGTGTTTCAGAGTGAACATTGTTCTCTTCTCTTTCGCACTTATATATTTAAAAAAAAAAAAAAAAATGGCAGTATTTTTGAACCTTCGGCAACAAAAAAAATCATTGTGCTGGTATTTAATATAGGGTTTTCACGTTATCAGTCAACAGCTCTACTCCTGGTACAACGAGACATATGAATGCCTCGCTCGAACAATGGTATGAGCGACATATTTTTTAAAACGCGTTTTTTTTTGCATAATACGACAAGTGCAATTTCGGGGTTTGCAAAACTTTCTAAATTGAAACATTGTAATGTTTTTTATACATTGCACATGAGTAATTAAAATAGTTTACCTAATACCCTAAAAATCAATAAAAAATATTGAAAAATTTTACCAATTTTGGTACATTTAAATGCAAAATTCAACCACGTGTACAATATTTGAATGAAATTTTCTACACGGATACTGTGATCAAAAACAATAAAACTGTGATCAAAACTGTGATCAAAAACTGTGATCAAAAACAATAAAAACTTCTAACGTTTTTCTCTTCTAATTTAAAGTTTTGAAAATGGATTTTATACCATTATTCGAGTGACGCATCCATATATTTATTTGTAGCTTGAAAGGATATGTAATATTGCACTAGTTAATCGAACAAATTTTAACATAACTTTGTAAGGCAATGATACTTTATTTTAGTGAAAGGGTATTGACCTATTTTGTAAAGTATATGGCAATGAACTGTCTATGTAATAACGATGTTATTGCTGGGTTATTACAATTGGTTTAGTACATGGATGGTAACCGTTTCGAATGCGGATATCGGTATGGGTAACGCTATTTCCTTTTATTTCGGTAACGGTATTTTAGGGGTAACGATATTTCAGTTATTCCGGTAAATGGTTTTTAGCGTTAACGGTATTGTAATTTAAGGGTAACGTTATTTTAGTTATTCAGGTAATGTTAATGCGCACCGATATTTTTAGACCCATTATGCCCGATTTTTAATGACTGGCTAGTTTATGATCAAACTTTCGGAAAATATATCAATTTACAGCATTTTTTTTGTTGTCAGTTTATTTCAGTAACGGTATTTTAAGGATAATGCTAATTCAATTATTTCGATAACGGTATTTTAGTTATTTCGGTAACAGTATTTAAAGGATATTGATATTTTTGTTATATCGGTAACGGTATTTTACCTATAACGATATTTCAATTATTTTCATAACGTTTTTATGGATAACGATACAATACATAACTTACAAATACAAATACATAACTTAGAATTGATTCCGATTTTTTCAAAACTTAAAAATACAACTTTAACATAAAACGTCACAAGGTGGCGCCAATAAGATATATTAACTTAATGAAAAATAATATATTGAATGCCTATATTTTACTTATTTTATTATAGTAACTTTAAATGCGTCATTTTCGTATTCTTTCCATGCGAATCCAATTTAAGTTTCTTTGTTATAAAAGACTAGTAACAATAAGTGAAATAACCCTACATTTAATTTTAGAGCCTCGACGTTACGTGTTATTATTATTATATGTATACAAAAGTGCGTTTGTTGTTGGTGCCTTCAGCATTACCCATACACTTGTGACTAAAGTAAAAAGTATGTCCATGTTTACACTGAAAGACTTTTATGTGAAATCATATTACATTTTTTTTTTTAAACAGACATTACTTTTATTAAATAGAAGCATTCTATAGGTAAAATCAATATATCACAAAATTTTTGGAAATAATTCGGCAGTTTCTTACCTAGTACGCTGATTGCAATGAAATTTGAAACAGGCATAAGTGAGGTAATATCGAGATTAAGATTTTTTGTCGAAACTCCGGCAATATGACCCGAAAAGTAGGACACTTTTTGCATACACAATTTTGAGTGCTCGTAATTTTTTTGTTTTTAATACGATTTTCCAAAAATAAACATAGTACTTGTATGGGTTAACTACTATAGTTTCCGAGATATTCTTATTTGAAAATGTGAAACTCCAAATTTGATCCGACTCAGGTCCAGTTTTTTGCGAATAGCGGTACGAAATCGAGGCTAATTTTTTGTGTAAAATATTTGTTATTTAACCGATTAAATTAATGTAATATCTTGTTCCACTAAAAAAAACTACATTCGCTTAAAGAAATCAATTTAAAAAAATAAAATTTTTGCGATTTTTTAACCATAAACCACCAACAGTCTTTTCGCCTCTTTATAAACATTTTCTTTCACAACGCATAAAGTATGCAAACTATTCAGAAAGGTTTCTTCATGCATTAAAAAATGATTTGAATATACTTTTTCCTCCATCCGATCCTAATGTTTACACATTTTTAAGGCAAATATCAACTTTAACCCACTGTTCCAAAATTTGCACGTCTCCAATTAGGTAGCGGATGGTCGGTTGTAAATACTCCAACATAAACCTAATTTATTGGGAAAGTATCTTCAAATCTCCACTTTAAATGTAGACATAGCAGCAAACAATGTAAAGAAAACTATTTTTGTTTTTATTTTTGGGAATTGTGTGATTCTTTACAGCAAATCATAAATTCTAAAATCAATTTCATATTGTGGACTTTAAAGTCTATTTAAGTCCAAAAATGATTGGATTATGTCTATTAATAAATATTTTATTGAATAGTGAAAATTAACATTTTAACAAAAACCTTAATTTTTACCTTCCTAATAGGATCAAGCTAGTTTTTGTTCAACCAAGAGTGCTAAATCGGTTTCTTTTTAAGCATGTCGTAATTCAATTAAATAATTAATAGATAGAAAATCTTAATTGAAAATAAAATAAATTAAATAGTTAGGAATTATTTTGATTGACACTACAATTTCCTTAATAGGACAGAATTCAGTTAAACTTTTAATTAAATTAACAAATATTTTAATTGAAACTCGATTTTAGTTTTTCGTGTAAAGTGGACACGTTTTTTTTTTAATGCATTTTAATAAAATCAAAAGTGAAAAAATCAAAAGTGAAAAAATCAAAACAGTTTAAGAAAAATGTTTAAGAAATCATGTCTATGACATGATTGGACGGTATCCTAACAACGAAGTGTTACATCATTTACTTAAGGAACGTCCAAAAAAATTGACCGCAGCTGAGCTTGTTAAATTGAAAAAATCGGCGTTAAAATCGTAATTTGCACAGAAAATTTCATGTATCCAAGGAAACAATTCGCAAAAACTTACTCCAAATGAACGTGAAACACTACCAGATTAAAATAATCAAAACTTACGATTTTACGCCACTTATGCCAGTGTTCAAGAGAATAAAATGTCTACGTACATATTCCCCAATGTCTTTTGGAAAGTATTATCAGATTAATCGGACGAAAAAAGACAATATAATCGGTCTTAATTTTGTTGATTACCGATTATTACCCAAAACAACCCAACGCGGCCCAAACAACATCAATTAGACACTATAATCTGTGCGGCAGTTTTTTGATATGTTTTAATTTTCCCCGATTAAGTATTGCTTTAAATATGCCTGTTTACGTACTTTACAGCAATAACCCAAAAGCGTTCTAGTGCTCAAAGTTGTGTAAATTGTTGTTTGTGATGTTTTAGTATTCATTGGCTTAGGCCTATTATCATAAATTTGGGAAAGGTTTGATTCAAAAAAGAGCTATTGGTTGGACTCTAACGATGAACACTATTCCCGTGAAATTTTTTTCGGGAATGTCAGGGATATCCCGCCCGAAAGTTCCGGAACCAGGTAGAGCGTCCGATTAAAATGCAAACGTGATGTGGGTTCAAAACTGACGAGCAGAATAATTTTGTTTTTTTAATTAACATAATTTGTTATTAAAAAAAAAAAAACTATTCCTTTTGAAAAATCAAACTTTAAACAACTTCCCGTTCAACAGTTGTAGTGTTTTTTTGCTGGGCAACTACGTCAATTTGTATAATAACGACATAATATAGCAAAAACTAAAACAAAAATGAAACAGACTTTTGTGCATGCATACACGCTTTATGAATAACTAAAACGCATACCAAATAAAATTGAAACACACAATAATCATGATGACTAGGGCAACAAATTATATACGTATATACAAAATATAGAATAATTAAATATAGAATAAAATTCCATCGATTTTTTGTTGCATATTTTAATAAAAATTTATGTTTAATATTATTTGGCGATTTTATTATTTAATAATTTGTTATAGATAAAAAACTATCGTTTTCAAATCAATCTTTTTTAAATTGTAAAGTTTTAACCACAATTGACTTACCTTTTGTAAAGTTGGTTAAAAATTTGGATTACTTTTTCTTCAAATTTAAAATTTGGATTAATTTTTCTTCAACATATTTGAATTTGAAAAATTTTCGCCAGATTTGATAATTGATTCTATGAGGCCATTTAAACGGAGCAATTTTTTGCATGCAACGTTGCCTGCAATTATTGTTTGTAGGCAAACGGGGTAGAGAAGCAAGCGGGGGTAGCAAAAATTGCACGGTTTTCGTTTTTCAGGATATTTTTTGACATTTCTTTTTCTATCGTTCGTATTCTTGTTCATTTGCTTTATTCGTATTCGGCTTCTCAAGTGTTGTGTATCGAAAATATTTCGTAAAATAAAAAATAAATAATGTGGAATAGAGAACTATTTATATATTATTTTAAATTATATTATTTTATATTATATATATTATTAAATTATATTATTTTTAATTATTACGAATAAATTAAATTTCAACGAATGAACAATTAAAGAAGATTGGCAAAATAAACGTCAAAAAAATTGCATGCAAAAACTCCTCGTTTAAATGTTCATGATTTTTAGAATCAACTTTAAAAGAGAATTCAAAAATTGCCTGCAATTAATTTCTTCGTTTAAATGGCCTCTATGTTTCTTTTGTTTTAATTAATTTTAATTTTTATTTTAAAAAATTTCTTTTGCTTGTTAAAAATGTTTTAAACTTTATTAATTTGGATACGATGAGTTTCGATTACTAATTAACCCTCTAACCGGCAAGCCCAACTAAAGGCGGGGTATTTATATTAAATTCGCCATAAATGCGACAACTGAGTAATTTATAATAAAAATTTAAGACATTTCAATAGAAAACCAAATTTACAAAATATTTTTTAAGGTAATTTTTTGTGTGCAATGCACGGTTTGGAAGCAAGAAACTGTTGAAATTAAAATTTCGTAAATTTTGAAAAAATAAATATTTTGAAATTTCAAAAATATTTAAAACATATTTATGTTAACTAGAAACCGTTGATAACAAACAAACACAAAGTAAGATTGATGCTTAAGCTTTAAAAAAAAAATTATTTTGGTCTAAGGAAATACAGGAATGTCACAGTATGCCTCTATAGAAAGAACATCGTCTTAACTTGAAAACGTATTGACGGATTTTTATGAAATTTGGCAGAAAGATTATATTTAGTAGTATTAGCAAAGCCTTTAAGTTTGATCAATATATATTGAAGCTAGGGTGCTTTTTCGCTTAATTTCGCGTTTTTTCGAATAAACGAAAATCGCCATATCTTCTTAAATAAAAGCCCAGAAACTGTAATTTTTGGGCTGTATTTATTTATATCTAATTAAGAGGAATAACTTACCTAATTTTATTCGTTTTTATGGATTAGCTTGTGAGATTCGCTCTAAACATATTTCGGCCCATATCGGCTTAAGTAGCCATAGAAAAAAAAAAAAAAATGTGGTAGAAAAATATATGATTTTTTTTTCGTGCCGAACACGTGGTATTTCATTGCCAAAAAACTTAGGCCGAGTTGAGGGTTAATAGAGATGGAACTTTACGAACGATAACTTAAGCTATATATAGTTAGGCGTTCTAGGAAAGAATGTTTCGCGTTGGCAAAGCGTCAAGTACTGGAAAATCATCTTTTTCAAACGTTGTCAAAACATTTGTGTTTTGTGCTTTTCCAGTGTTTACTTTTGTAAAACTACCGTCATCTAATGCTTTACGAGTTCTTTGCTTTTATTACCACCGATATTACTACCTGGGTTGTTTTCATTTCTATGTACATAAATTTGGTTGCCCTAATGATGACCAATCACATAATGTGACTACTCTACAGCATCTTATTTTATTTTTTATGCGTAATATTTAAAAAACATACACACTATTATTTTCTTCGTCTAAACTTACCAAAACGACATGCGCTGTTTCGTCAATAAATTAATTCACATGGAAAAATTAAACTCAAAAAACGTTGTTGGTAAAAATACTCATTCCAAAAAAGAGTACTGTTTTCAAAAAAGTATCTTGTCCACAAAAAAGTACCATTCTACAAAAAAAAAAAAAAAATACTTTTAACAAAAAGAAGTACTTTTTCAAAAAAAAAAAAAAAAATACTTTTGCCAAAAGACAGTATTTTACCACGTTTTAATTAAAAATTTCAAGGAACATATTTTGAAATGTCAGAATTCTAGTCAAATGGTATTGCACTCAGAAAAAAGAGCATCACGTAATGATTACAATGTCTCACAAATGACGATGAAATCGTCTTACGTAATGATCAGCCAGAATCATATCTATGATAATTAGGATCATAATAAGATAATGTCGTGTCCTCAATAATGTTCAATCATATGTTTTCTCTGCGTGTGGGCAGATCATTAAAAGGGAGATTTTTGCCTCTCTACCCACCCCCAACCCCACCGTAAGAATTTCCAAAAATTTCATCTTAGAGAATGGGTGTTAGTAGCTCCAGCAGTTTGAGCTATGTGATTAATTGCCATTTTCCCTTTTGAACCCAGTTTGTATGGTAAATTTCTAAAATAGTTTTTTCCCGTGAATTGCCTTAATTAGTTTTGCCCACTCATCGAAAAAATTTACAAAAATCCGGTCTTAGTGGACGACTAATTGATTAACATTTGTTTACCATTTTAACCAGGTTATCATTGGAATTTTCAAGAAGCAACTCTTCATTAAACTAGCCCATACCCCAGAGAATAGATATTTAAAAATTCATATTTCTAGACAAAAGAGTTTTGGCAGGAAGTTAAGATGAAAAATTTTCACTTTGTGGATATCTACGCCAGAGAAATAACATACATGCAAAATTTAAAATTAATTCAGAGGATTGGGCTGGGTGATTAGAGCAACATTTTATATTTTGTAAAACATTTTTATTGGAAATCCAAAAAGCATACAGGGGTGTGACGAAAATCGAAAGAGATACGTTTTTCAATCTAGAATATTTAGATTTTTCAAAATAAAATTAGAATCTATTTTTGTATACATCGCTTTGTATTAATCAAAACTTTAAACTTATTCAATAAAAAAAATTTTAAAATATAAATCGTAAAATATTAAGAATTGAAAATTTGATTGTCTTCGTTTTCGATATTCATCACAGGACTGATATTTTCAGATGTCTAGCCGAATGGAAAATCGAAATGGAATTTCGAAAATCGTGGAGGAGGAACCTTTACGTAAAATTTGAAGTTGAAAGCTCCAGCGGTTTTGGCGGAGTGATTAGGCGGCACTTATTCCCTTTTGAATCCTATTTTTAGTTTTTTTTGTTGCAACTTTTAAAAAGTTTCTCTTCAGTTAATTACACCAAGGACCTATTTGATACTAGCGGGCAAGACCACTAGGTTATTTGACCATTGTTTCCCACTAACTATTGCTTCAGGGACCCGTTCTACTGAACACCACTTCTATTGGTTTACGGACCCCAAAATTTTTTTTTCATATTTTTAAAAAATGCAAAAGTAAAGATGAACTGAAAGGGACCAACAAAATGAATTCGTTATAAGTAGGGCAACAAAAAAAAAAAAAAACAACTCTAAAAATAGCGTTTTAAGCTCTTAGAAAAGGCCCGAAAATATTAAAAAAAAGCCGTTACAATTTAATTTTTTTTTTATTAAAATCGTTACCAGAAATAAAATTTGTTCCTTGGTACTTCGTTAGTAAACCAAGTTGCATTATCTACTAACTGGAACTTTAACTGACACATTTGTTGTTGTTTCTAATAAAAATTTTCAGTTTAACTCTTTGAGAAATTTTAATTATACATTCAGTAATCGGGCCTAAATCACAATAAAAAAATTCAGGACCTTTTTCTTCAGTTTTCCGTTTTGATTTTCATACAAATTTGAAGTTTTTAAATTTAAAATTTTTTCGTACAAGTTTCAAACGATTTTAAGTTAACAATTTATAATTTCTGTTGAATACACAAAAAAGTTTAATTTAAAATCAAAAATTATATTTCCAGGTCAACTACTTCGTTACAGATGAACAAAAAAATCGTCTAGAAATTTTTAGTAAAAACTTTTTACACACATTTTAGGCGAATTAATCTGTTTCTTTTTATAAAAAATAGCAATACAAAATTTAATTAAATGGATTTGTTATTTTATTTATTATTTTTAATTCATATTGTTAAATTTCAAATAATTTATTACAGTTTTATTAGTTTTTTGTTTTTATATACATCGAGATTATTTTTATGTTATTTTCAATTTATAACGAGCTTTCAATGTCCGTATATTTACAAAAATAAAGCAAATCAAAAATATTAGCTCGGTTTCGATCCGGCTAAACATCTCATCAGAGTTTTAAAGATCTCTCAAAGTTTTAGAAAAGCTGGAGCCTCCATAATAGACAGAACTTTAATAAAAAACCTATTAATCATAAAATTTTCTCCATTCTTGTCTTCTTAGTAATCAAGCACCAAAAATGTTCTATTTATATAAAAAAATTAGTTTTTACTCTGGCTCAAGTAATATTTTTTTTTTTACAGTTTTATTAGTTTTTTTGTTTTTATATACATACATCCAGATTATTTTTATGTTATTTTTAATTTATAATGAGGTTTCAACCTGCGTATATTTACAAAAATAAAGCAAATCAAACATATTAGCTAGGTTGATACTAGTATTTCGAACTAGCTAAAGATTGATGTAAAAAATATTTAGTTTTTGAATTCCAAATAATATTTTTAAAATAAATTTTTAACTAATTTTGCAAAAAGAGTGGGATTTCCGGAAATATCGTCCTGTGAATTTCCGGGACAAAAACCCTACTTATAGCCTACGTCAGAGAAATTACTACCGTCAATACGTCTGTTGGTCAATACATGAAAGTATACTTTCAATTTATAAATTGATTAAAATAACAACAGCAACAAAATTACCACACAATTTTGTTGTTAATTTTATACTCAGAGACAGAAAGAAACCCATCATGTATGTTGTTAGTACCTATGTATGTATGTAATAAATTGTTCGTAATTATCATATGATTCATCTTATATTCCAAGTAATAACAACAACAAAACATCTCAATGTATAAAAAATAAAATTGAGTGTAAGTTCGGCTGAGCCGAATGTTCTACATATACACAACAAAGTAAATCAGATTTAAGCTAAACAATTCATGGTTAAAAAATAATTGTAAAAATTTAGAAAAGACATGATTGAACATATTTTTGCGGTAAAAAATTAGTTTGAGGAATATAAACATAAAATTTTTTAAAAACCCAACAAAAACCTAGAAATAATTTTGAACGAAACTGTTAATTTACCAAGTGTAAAATCTGAGTCTCGTAAAATTGTAACTTTAAGACATGTTAACTTTTCTCAGAATAAGCTAAGTTTTGGTCTTAACCATAGTTATGAATAGGGTTGCCATTCGTACTGTTTTAAACAGTACATGTACTGTTTTTTGAAAAATGTACTGTTTTTATTCACAACACCTAAAACAGTACGCGAAAGTACTGTTTTTTTTGGATTTGTACTGTTTTTGTACTGTTTTTTATATATTTTACATATTTTTATATAAACAAGTTTTTTTGCGTGTACAAAGAATATATATTTTTTAACCATGTTTTTTTTCGTGTGTACAATAGTTTTTTATATAAATTTTTTGAATCTCCCTGTATTAATTGCACTTCTCTTCTTTGTACATATATAAGTTTGGTTTGTTTACTTTTTAAGCAATGGATGTTTGTAAACACAATTTTTTTTCATGACACAGCCCAATGCAAAAAGTAATATCGTCCAACTAATAATTTAAGCCAATTTGACGAAATTTAGTCAATTTTACTTCTTTAGAGGATGTAAACTTGACGAAATTTTGTTGATTTGAATAAAATTTGTTAAATCATAAAAAAAAATTGACAAAACTTCGTTAAAGATCTACAAAATTTTTTTGTTGATTTTACCTACGCTATTTGGTTCGGTGTATTAACTTATTTTAAGTAAATATGTGATGTATTGAAGTAAAAGTTATGTTAACAATAAATACAAAAATGTACTGTTTTTTTTTTGAAAAGTACTGTTTTTTTTTTCATCAATGTACTTTTTTTTTCACTTTTCAAATATGGCAACCCTAGTTATGAATGTCAAATTAATATCGAAATGTCTGTGCTTGAAGTTAAACTCTGGTTATTTTTTAGAAAAGTTTGCTTACCCTAAATATTTTAGCCAGACTTGACAAAATTTAAAAAGCACAAACAATTTATACTGGTATGTGATGAAAAACGATCGTTTTCAAATCGATTGTTTTTGAAATTTCAATTCAGAATATTTCATATTGTTAAATAAAAAAAAGGATAAAAAACCAAATCAATCTATTTTGAAACCGATCCTAAAACTTCCAATGTTAATAGATTTATTAAAGATTAAAAAATCATATTATATAACTAGTGATCAATATAAGTGTTGATAGATATTCAAACAAATTCGTTAAAAGAAAACGCTTCACAATAATATTTCAATGAAATGTTCATTTGCTTTTTACTTTTTACTGGAAAAACTTTGAACAAATTTAAAAAATTATGTTTTTAAGGTACTTTTTTGCTGCAACTTTAATAGGGGGTTTTATGTCAAAAACTTTTTTAAAATGTTTTTTTTTTTAGATATAACGGCATTTTAGTTATTTCGGTAACGGACATTTTCCGAATAGTTCCTCCATACTTTTTCATATAAAAGTTCACTGTACTTTAAATAACTACACACAGAGAAAAATTGAGCTCTTTGCCAACTGAAATTCGGTTACTTCGACTCAAATTCAGTTATTACGAATTTCAGTCCTTTGGTACAACTGAACATTAGCTTTCACAACAAAGTTTGGTTAAATTAACTGAATTATAGTTTGCAACAGATAAAATATTCAGAAATCGAATGTAAATATCGTTGTACTAACTGAATTTAACTGAAAGTTGTTACCATTAAAATACTCTTTTCAATTCGGTTGGCACAAACGGAATGACAAACTAATCATACTATTTTGCATAATGGGATGGAGGTTATAACAAAACTGTAAACTAAAAACAAACACCTATACAAGAGGTGAGCTCTTAATATAAGATATTAAATTATTCAAAAAACGTTTACTATAGTTTATTGTGTTGAGAGATGAGGAGAAATTACACAGTTAAACACTAAAAATGCATCGGAGATGCGACTTAACTATTCTGATATAGTTTAGGTCGAAGAACACGTATGTGAATCTCAAATTTTGATATGAACTCTTCTTTTCAAAATTTAACTTTTACCAAATATGTATCAAGTTTTTTCTTCAAAAGTTTTTTATTTTTTTTTCGTATATATACTTATATAAACTACAAATAATTTTTAACATGGTTTCAAAGTATGGTCTTTGAGGTTTAAGAGCTATATCAATTTATTGGGATTGGGTGAAGGATGTAGGATCAGTGATGAAAACCGCCTGTCATCATCCGGTTAGCCGCCGCCACCAACAGGTTTTTTCAAGCCGACGCCGGAGCCGACACTATCGGCTAAGCTGTTTGACATATTCGACCATAATAACGTATACTACGTTTCCACCGAGTGGAAACATAGTATTACCTTGTTTCCCTTGAAAATGGTTTACAACGAATATGAGTGGAAAACAATACACAAAGAACAACAAATTTTCTCTTTTTGCGCACATATATATTTCCCTTTTTGCGCACATATATATTTCTGATTCTGATATTATGGGCCAATTTAGACATTGAAGTTTTTTTTGCAGAATTTAGTATTTTATAGCTGGCTTAATGACTGCTAAGGACCTATAAAGCTTTATTGTAAAGTAAATAATAAAGTGGAATATATTTAATTTATCCAAGGACACCAAATTAGCCGGTTATCTCAGAAGCAACCATATGAGACATTAGATTCTCATATAAGAACTCATGAGTTTCTTTTCTGCTATTTGTTTAAAAAACGTATTCGAAAAAAAAAATTAATATGCACTACGCGCATTCGATTTCGACTATCAAATTCCATACAAAAACTCATATTTTGGAGTTAACAAAATCAGGTTTAGGTAGTATTTAAATAATGCTGGTAAATTGCATTGTTTCTAAAATTAACACATTATTTAGCGGAAGGAGCCTAAAAATGGACATGTTTTTGAAATAATAATCTAGAGCCCAAACGGAATAAGATATCTTAAGAGTATCCACAGATATACATTTTTATTTTGCACACAAAACATTTTTAACCATATTTTTATATTGTCCAAAATTTTAATTGTAGAAAAAGTGGCACCAATATACACTTTTAAAATTTTTCTAAAAATTTAAAAAATCAAAGCTAAACACAATATAAAGATTTTAAACAGAAATATCATCATTTGAATCACATTTCATGTAGCTACCGATGGAATTGGCGTAATTAAAGCGCACTTCTCTATTACACTCGTGGATACAACTCTTTTGTAACTACTGTGTGCTAAAATAATATTTTAACGGCTCTCGAATAACGGCTTTAAATCAATATAAATAAATATAAAAGTAAATTCTGAAAAATTGCGCCAAATAGCTAAACTCTAGCCATCTCCACTTTTTAGTCAAAATATCGAGTCCAGGGACAAAATGTGGACAAGATGTATAAAATATGATTTTAAAAAATCAAATTTTATTAATACATATAACCAAAACAAACATTTTTTGTATCGCATTCGCAATGGATACTAATAAAAAATATAAAATCTTTATTACAATTCATTTTACTAGAAGTTAACTAAAATTTTTTTTAATTTGCTTCTTTAGCATTTTGGGACTAAATATCTCTAAAAGTTTGTTTTACTTGGCTTTATTTAGTAGTACAAATTTTAACCCAAAAAAATGGCTAATAGTTTTTTTCTATTTTTTTTTTTTTTTTTTCACTTTTCTATCTAAAAACAAATTTAGCTATTCCCAGCGTTTTTTTTTCTGTGGTCAGACGTAGCTACGTTTCTTGCACAAGAGTGTATGCAACCCAAAAAGAAATTTAGCTTGGTTTTTTTTTTGCATATGAGTTTTGTCTTATTGAAAAAAATTTTGATTTCATACCTGCTGTAATATACAAAATTCTTATGAAATTTAACCTTCAGGCGATTATCAGCCGCCGCCGCCACTTTTTCCTTCCAAGCCGTGGCTGTCCATATTTTGACTGCTACGGACAATTAAGCCGCCGCCGACTGTTTTTGCCTCAAGCCGCCGCTTAGTTTTGCCACGACTTTTATCTCTGTGTAGGATATATTAAAGTGAAAACTTTACTTATTTTTCTATTTTGTAAATATTATAAAACCTCTTAATCGATTTTGCAAAATTTTAACTCATGATGTTAATTTATATTGCACTTAATTCGTTTATAATCCAAAAAACAAATCAATTGTACATCAAAATTACCAGAAAATTCAATCTGAAGTAAAATTTTTATAACTTTTTAAAATTAATTTTATATGAATTTACTATGAGGAAAATATAAAAATCATATTTTTGAACAGGCATCAGTTAAAATTGTTAATTTTTTAGAAAAACGCACTTCAATTAACAAAAACTTTGTTGGTATTGATTAGGAAACATGTGTTAAACATATTTAAATGGTTTTATCTGAATTTTCTTAATAAGGATTTGTCACACACTCCATATTTTTTAGGCATACAAATCTAACAAACGTTTGTAGTTTAAGCATTTTCTTTCTTAAGCTAAAAGAGAAAGTACGCTAGTTTCTTCATAAATTAAGTAAAGATACATATCGCACACCCAGTTCAAAAGTGACTCAACTCAAAATTTTAATTTTTCGGTTTTATATGCTTAAACTATGCGTATATTACTTGTTGTTGTTAACTGTTGCTAGAAAACAGTTATGTCTTTCTTTATGTTTCAATTGGTATGAAGTTGCAAATATTTTTTTTCGATTTCTGAAAAATTAAAAATTTTGAGTTGAGTCACTTTTGTACTGGGTGTGCGATATTAAAATTTTGATTCTTCTTTTCGTTGTAGATTTTTTATTAACGAAATCGTGAAAAATGAGAAATTTTAACTTTGAATACATGCATAGGGAAAACTATCGGCCCTTTTGAAACGCGTAATATATTAAATTAAAAAGCATGCTTCATACTATTTGAATTATGGAAAGAAGTAGCGTTTTTGTTTTCCATTTTGTACATTTTTGCAAAATTCAAATTGCCTTCAAAAAGTTTTTTGCAAATATTGCTTTAACTATAGCTAACTTTAAAATTCTAAGGCCATATTCGTGATCTACGTCCCAAAGTCTTTTAAAAATAATAGGTCGCAACCCCGATGCATCAACTTTTCTGATTTTTTACAGTTTTATTAGTTTTTTGTTTCTATATACAGCGAGATTATTTTTTATGATATTTTAATTAATAACGAGCTTCCAAAGCAAATCAAACATATTAGCTAGGTTGATACTAGTATTTCGATCTGTCTCAAGATCTCATCAGAAACCGAAGTTTTTGAAAAGCTATAGCCTCTAGAATAGGCAGAGCTTTAACAAAAAACCTATTAATTATCAACTTTGCTTCATCCTTGTCTTCTTAGTAATCAAACATGTGGTTAGGGTCTTTTCCTAAAAAGTATCATGACTTTACTTAACTTTGAAACCAAAAATGTTCTATTTATGTAAAAAAAATTTAGTTTTTTGTCTGGCTCAAATAATATTTTTTTATTTTTATTTTTTTAGTTTTATGTTATTTTTTTTATTTTGTTGAACTGTGTTATTAGCATTTTAAAAAATTTGTGTGTTTGTGTTTTAAATTTGTAATTTATTGTTTTCCTTTGTTTATAAAACTTCATTATTTTATTTTTGTTATGAAACGATTTTAATGATGTTACGTGCGACTTTTATATTTTTCATATTCGTTTCACCCAAAATAATAAAATTTACGAATTTGATTTACCAAATGTTATTTTTTAATTTGCCCAGAGTAACAAATTTGTGTGTGCATAGTTAACTTCCGTTTTTGCTGTTTAAGAATTTATATTATTATTTTTTTTTTCTGTATTTTGTACTTTTACTCTCCCAAAGATAGATATAGTCGGAATAAAAACTGCAACCTCCCCCTTTGTTTAATATTTTTTTTTTTCATTCATTACCAATTGATGCAGCATTAAGAAAATTTGAAATGGCACATACGATTTGGGAACATACGAATAAATACAGATACAAAGTTGATGCTCTACAGCTGAAGCAAGCACAATTTGGTACAGATTATGGACAATTATAAAAAAAAAAGTTAGGTCAATGACATGTTTTTGGTATTTTTTTTTTGTGTGTGGTTTTATTCTTTAACAAATCATTAGTGAATGCAGAGAATTTAAAAATGATTTTGTATGAAGACCCTATTGGAATTTTTATTAAAAAACGATACTTTTTTTTTTGACACTTTATCTAAAAACAATTATTTTTTTCAATTTTTTTTTGTTGAAATTATTTCCATATAACTTTTTCTTTTTAACACAATTTTGAAAATGCAATCGTAAAACAAAGATTTATTGACAAAGTTCAAAGATAACATCCTAAAGTTGTATTTTTACTTTTTAAATTTGCATAAATTGTAAGTGCAATTTGTATTTAAATTAGGAACATCAAAAAAGGTGTATGTATATTAGGGCCGGGTCGATTTGTATGGAGACAAAAAAATCGCTCAACGTTCAAGGAAAATCGCATTCTAGGGATCAAAATAAGAAACTGCCGAAGGAACCACACCTCTAAAACGAATTCTGATGTCCAGATTTTTGACCCGTAGGGGTAAAATTTTGAAAAATCCCACTTTTTTTTTTTTTTTTTTTTTTAAAAGAGAAGCAACACTCAGGAAATTCTTCCTATTAATTAATGTGTTGCTTTCTTTGGAAATGGGATAGTGGAGAGATGAAAGGTGGTGAAAGATGAAGGGCTTCAAACATGGCAACACTGTAATTGCGCGCGTAGATAAGTCTTAGAACAGTTGTTGCTCGCCACCTGATGTAGAGTTGGCGAATTTATTGAAGCTTTTTGTTTCATAGCCCTGATTCATTATTTTACTTCGGTGGGGGTTAAGTGCTATGGGAACACCGAAGGTGGGCGCAGCGATACATATAAGTGATAGAAAACTCATACATATTATTTTTCTAAATTGATGTTGTCGTCACCGGGAATCGAACCCGGAACCATCTGTGTAACAGTCCAACGCGCTAACCATTACACCACAACGCTTGGAAAGACTCCTCCTACTTTCTGAAATATTTTTTTTTTTTTGTATTGTAATTCTTTATTTAATCATATATATTATCATAAACAAAGAACAAAAAGATAATTAATAACAATGACATAAAGTCGTCTGTTATATATCCATTATTTTAACAATTTGTGTAATTTTAAACTTAATTTATATAAATTCATTTATTATCATATTTCTGTATTTTAATGCCGTATTAACATAATTATATAATTTTTTCCAACCATTGGTATTTCTCCATTTAAAATATTTATTAATTCTTGTTCATTAAGATAATCTTTTTCTAAATGCCGTATTCTGAATTCCCTGAGTATGGGACATTTTGCCATAAAGTGGACCAAAGTTTCGTCTTCTCTCGTATTACAAAGGCTGCATGTTTTAGTTTGCGTATTATCAAAGTTGTTTCCGTTTAGAGGTAGAATATCACACCTGGTTTTAAATATTGTTGAGATTTGAGTTAAATTTCTATTATTTTCAATGTAATTAACACCTCTACTATAATCAAGATATTTGTAGAATCGTGATCTGCTGTTCAGGGCTGTCTCCTGCATTTGTACAATATTCTTGGTTTTAAGTTGTTGAATCAAAAGTGTGCCTCGACTAAGCCATTCTTCTGCCGAAATATCATTTTCGAAGCGTATATTAAATTCATTTCCGAGTTTATTCATTTGATCTGCCCAAAATATATTATTTGTTAACATGATTACTGATAATTTGTGCGGAAGTCTGTTTTGTTTATATTGATAAATAGTTTTGTATACGTAATTCATGTGAAGGTTTAACGTGTAGAAATAACTAGCATCTGCATTTGTTTCTAACATAATAGAATAATTTGGTGTAAACATAGGAAGTTTAAAAATTCTTTTTAAAAAGTATCTCTGCAAGGCATCTACTTCATCAAATAACCAACATCCCCAGATCTGCGCTGCATACGCCTGTACAGATCGACACACAGATTGAAAAAGTTTCCATTTTGTTTCTAGGCTTATATCATTTTTATTAAGAAAACTACTCCATGTGGCATTGATGCTATTTTTTGCTGATTTGTTCCTTTTTTCAAGATGTTTTTTGAAAACCATTTTTGGTGTTAGAATAACACCTAAGTAATTATATTCGTTGACAATTTCTATGAATTGATTTTTGTATATAATTCTATCACGGGCTGCCAGTCGACCACCGTTTCTGAAAATCATAATCTGCGACTTCATCATATTTATTTCCATATTCCACTGATCACAATATACTTCCAAATTGTTAACCATTCTTTGCATAACCTTTATATCATCTGCCAACAAAACAATGTCATCTGCATAAAGTAACAAACGCACATTTACATCTCCTATATTTAAACCGCCACCTAAATGCTCATGAAGATCATTTAGATAAAGGGTAAAAAGCAGAGGAGACAAAAGGCAGCCCTGCTTAACACCAACATAAGTATCAAAGTATTCCGATAGTTCGTTACCGGTCCATACAGCAGATTTCGTGTGACTATATATATTTTTTATCAAGTTAACGACTTTAGTCGAAATTCCCATTGCTTGCAGTTTGTATATAAGAGCACATCTTGGGACTTTATCAAAAGCAGCTTTGAAGTCCACAAAGAAGGCATATGTTTTTTTTCTTTTCTTTAAAGTTCCAATGAACAATTGACGCTAAATTGAATATGTTGTCGACTGTTGAATATTGTGGTCTAAATCCAGATTGGAATTCATTAAGGATGTTATGTTTCTCAACCCAATTCATTAATCTTGAATGTAGGGTTCCCATTAGCACCTTTGCCACACAATTCATGAACGAGATTCCCCTGTAGTTACAGGGGTTGTTCAAATCACCTTTTTTGTGTATTGGAAACACTATACTTTCAACAAACTCTTCTCCCACTATGCCTGTTTCAAAAATGATGTTAAAAGTTTTGACTAATTCATTTAAGAATTCTATAGATGCATTTTTAAACATTTCATAAGGGACTCTATCAGATCCTGGTGCTTTATTGGGTTTGGTTGATTGTAGAACTTTTCTTATTTCATCTACTGTTATATCTTTGTCCAGGTCATCATCTATGTGCAACATTGAAGCATAGTGTATATCACTTGTAATTTGTTGTTGATTTAAAAGACTTTGAAAATACTCCTTAAAATTTGCTGCTGATATATTTGTACCCACTACAAAGCAATCACCTCTAATTTCCTTAGCTAGCTTCCACCAGTTTTTAGAATCTTTTGTTTTATTTATTCTGTTGTTGAGCATTATAAAGTATTTTTGTTTTTGGTTTCTACATTCGATGACATAACGACGTTTTGCTGCGTGATATTTTTCCTTATCCTGTAAACTTTTTGATTTTCGGAATACATTAAGAAGTTCAAAAGAAACTTTTCTAGCTTTTAAGCATTTGTAGTTAAACCATCTGTTTTTAAATATAATTTTGTTTGAACTTGGTTTTTGATTTGGTAAAGAAATCTTTATTATATTTACTAATTTTTCTAAGCTCAGAAAATTTCCTTGCGTAATTTGTGACCTTAGGTTTGTATTTAGGTTTTTGTTGTATCTTTCCTTTTCAGCATCAATCCATTTAAATTTTGGTAACAAATTCATAGTTTCCACATTTTCACACAAACCATCAAAACCCAACGTTAATTTTAATGGCAGATGGTCTGACCATACCTTTGTTTCAATTTGAAATTTTTTAACATACTGCAAAGCTTCCTGTGATATTGCGCAGATGTCATTGACAGAATTGCCTAAAGTGCTTAAATACGTATATGAGCCTTGATCATCGCCAGTTGTATAGCCATTCAGTACCACCAATCCATAATCATTAAAAAATTCAATTAACTGTTTGCCTTTAGCATTTACAATTGCATCTTCTGATTTTCTCTCTTCTAAACCTGCTATAAATTTCGATTTATGAACATCAGTTATATCCTGCTGTATAGTACCAATACGTACGTTCATGTCACCAACTAATATTGCATCAGATTCTATATTGTTTGTGAAGAAAGTTTTTAAGGCACTAAACTCATTAATCCAGTCAGATCCTCTGATATATAACGGGATAATAGAAAATTTTATTTCGTTTTTCTGCATTTTTAGTACAACTGTGTCATTAATAACCTGGAAAGAGTGTTTAATACCAATTTTTGACAAATTTCTATTTACACCGTATACACATCCTGCTATAGCCCGGCCACGTAAGTTTATTCTGCTAGCAGGTTTCCAAAATATATCAAAATTCTTAAAGTATTTTCTCCATTTTTCTGTATTTTCTTCCTCCACATGCGTTTCGAATAAGGCAAAAACATCACAGCTACACACATACTCAAAGAATTCTGAGAACAGACATTTATTACCTAAACCATTAATATTATAAGCTATGATATTTATAAACGTTTTTGAAAATATTAGTTTTTTGACATTATGTTATTTAATAATACATTGTAATTTATATTAAACTTAGTATAACAGTTAGTATATAACTCCTTAAATATGACCTCTGCTCCTACACTGCCACTAACTAGGTTTTTATTTTGATCCCATTTCATCCAGTTGTTGCCAATTTTAATTCTGTCATTTGTAACTTTAACTTTATGGATAGTACTAACTGCTTTAATCTCTTTTTTTAACTGTAGTAAAGCTTTCTTATCTTGTTGCTTCTCTATGTTTAGATCCTTCTCTATATATATTGAAGTTCCACTTAGTTTTTTTCGTTTGTTGTAAAACATCATTTACGATTTGTAACGAATCGAATTCTGCTACAACACTCATCTTTCCGTCACGTTCAAAAAATTTTCCTGGTTGATTTTATTATAGGGGTTGAATCTAGTTTTAATTTCTCAACACAAACTTTGCTAACTGCATCATTTAGGGAACTGTTTACTTCTAAGCCTTTAAATAATAAATTTTTACTTTTAATATGATCTTCTAGAAAGCTAATTCTTTTACGATCTTGACATTGTTCTACTTTGAGAACCTCGACTTCTTCTTTTAGCAATTTGTTCTGTTGTTTTAGTGCATCGACATCATCTGTCAGGACAGTTAATTTTTCCAAAACCTCTTTGTTGGCCTCTTTCATAATTAGTTTCAAATCGTCTACATCAAGATCTCCCACTTTTCTACATTTTGGTGCTTGATGTTCCGGTGAAGTTTCTGCTAAATTTCGCTTAGCTGTCTCAGTTACTGTCGACATTTTTGTAGTTTTTACTATTTTTTTTCTTGGGTGTAATTTTCAAAATTAACGGCTTGTAACAGCAATTATCCTCAGACTATTTCAGTAATATTAAGCAACTCTGTAAAATTCTCCAATGACACTCAAACTACAAATATACTTGGTAGCACTTTTTGGAAAACCACCAGTATTTTGCAAGAGTGAAACAGCTGTTA